>OX638381.1:8352095-8558820 GCA_951813785.1 Criorhina ranunculi
GTCATAATTCCACACTGTGAAAATGGAAGTGGGCCATAAGTGCACAATTCTTTCGCGAGTTTGTTGAAACACTTTGAAATATTGGGAATCTGTATTGCAAAGCTTCGCTCCGCTGCCGCTCCGGTTCGCTGCTACGGTCCTTCTATGTCCAAAATCAGTGAGAAGTAACAAGCTTTTGTTGTTATATTCATTTGGTGTTATGAACTTTTAATAATTATGGACTTATGACCCACCCCAATGAGCCATAAGACCACAATCAATGAGGCAATAGTCCACAGAAATTTCGTGTGGACTTTTGACCCATCTGGATGATTTATAAATCCACAAATCAATTGTGAACTTATAACCCACTCAGATGGTTCAAAATTCCATTATGGGCTTTTGGCCTGTGGACTTATGACCCTGCGCCAATTAGCGCAGGAATATCATTTTGTAAACCACGACTCACGTCACGTGGTTGTAATATTGTAGACGGCGCGTCGTTCGGAGTCGGCAATAAAAATTGCTGGTCCCTTCCTTGCAAAAAAATATAACACGCACAACCTGAATGGTTTCCAAAAGCTAGGCTTTACCTCCCTGCTGCTTTTTTTAACCTCTGCTAGTAGAAATAGTCTTTTAAAAAGATAAATCCTGAGAACCAGTTCAGCTCACAACCGACTTCAAAATAAGGTTCGAATATGTGCTAATTTGATTACATTATTTACTTTTTAGCTTTTCAAAACTAAAGAAGTTCAGCGAAGGATCAAGCTAACTGAACTATTTATTGGTAGACGCCTAATGAAACCACTTCACCTATAAGTTAAGTAGACTTTTCCTTTTAATTTTCTACAACCCCCTTGGCAAGTGGTCTCCTACTTTTCAACAGGACCGCCATAGAACCTAACCTTTAATCATTGTACGCGCAATTATGCTAGCAACTATAATTTTCCTTAAACACCCACCTTGTATATGTATTACAGTTGCACTCCCATAATCAGTATAATTCTTCGATTAAATGCATACGTACAAAATAAGTCTCGAAGGCCAAGCCCTCTACGATTACGGTGCCGCACCGAATCTGTCTTAACTTAAACTAATCTCAAGACTACTACCACACATTCCACGCAGAAATTATTCACCAATAAACTGATCAACAAACTCGATGTGACTTGCGTCTTTCACTCTGTTCAAACGGATTATGTCACATCAATTGTCAGACCATTAAACCTGCGGTCAGTCAAGCTGGTCATCAAAAGAAACGTGCCTGACTGCTCCATATCTACATACCAAAGGTATGTATCTGCATATTTACGAGAATCTAACGCAACAAATCATTTACCGTCATATCGTTAATAAATGCAAAGTTATGGATGTAGATTCACGTCAAAATGGGAGTAGAGAAGGCAGAAAAGCTGCCGTAGGACGATCGTAAAAGGAATTCGACGACGGAGCCGCAGACTCTATCGACGAGTGAGGAATTTCTTGAGATTGCTTTTCGTTTGGAGCTATTACAAGTGGGATGCCATGCACATATGTGCTGGGAAAATTCCATTTTTTCCGCCTTTAGATACAAGTATCTGTGATACTCCATCAAATGCATTCACCTTGAGATATTATGCAAAAAAAAAAAGTTAGGGTGCGCCATAGGTGGTGGTTATGGAGTATTCATCGCCATCATCATCTGGATAGTTAAAGCAGCTACAACGAGTGTATTCAACTTTAGTGCAAACCGAGCTTGAGGAATGTGCCAACTTTATTGGAGCGCATAGAGCACACACAACACACTGGATTTCAGTTGTTTATCGTGCAGTATTACCGGATTTTCGTTTTTTTTTTTTTATCTGTTTCCCCACCTTCTTTGGTTTTCGTGGCGGTCTGTGGTTAAGCGATGAAGGTAAAAGTGTGAAGACCACAGAGTAGTGTATGTGATTCCAAAGAGATGAAGTACTCAGATTAAGATACAGCAGACATTGAGCTGTCTTGAGGTTGGGGTTTTTCGTTTGTTTGTGCCAAATCGTCTAGTAGATTGTGTAAGAGCACTGCAAGTTGCAAAATATGTTCAAGTTTTGATGCAAAAGAGAGGAAAAACGATTCGTTGACAAAAATAAAAAGGGTTTTGGTGGGTCAGCATGTATTGAGTGTGGACTGCAATCCATTGATTTTGAAAGAAGGCAGAAGGCCGTCGACGCAAAAAATGGTTTTGCTTGAGAATTGAGAAAAAGTGCAAGCATAGTGCTTTCTCTTATGAAAAGGTTCTTGCAGACGAAAGTGGTTATACTAAGTGTGAATGATTTCTACGAATAACCGCATATCTCACTATCTTCTCACCGAACAATGGATATTGAACCAATGTCAATTGCGTAACCGTCTTGCGAATTAAATTTGTGTTTATCGGGCTACCGAGATGGTTCGACTTAGGGATTCAACAATTGATGTCGCTTTAATCCCACCAGCTGTCCGATGCTGAGCTACCGACCCCCACCAATCCTTATGCTGCTAACACTCATTGGACAGCAACAAAGCAACCGAGCTCTCTCAGAGTTTAAGAGGGCGATGCCACATGGACGCCTTTATCGCTCTCCAAATCTAAGAAGAGAAAGAACTGTCCACTACTTTTAATTGACCTCGCTATCGTCAATTGATACCCACAATGTTGCCTCAAAGCATTGAGGGTGAAGCTTTGTGAGGCTGATTGCAGCTAAAGCAAAATGCTTTAAATGGTGAACATACAAAACATGCTTTCGAGTTAGCCAAACTTGCCTCACCCTGTAAGACAGGAACAAAAAGAGCTAAATCAGAGGATGGCTGCCAAAAAGGCTAAAGCCGGTCCAACACCGAACAAATCAGTTACGTTCGTGTGACTACTTGCCTTAGAGTGGGTGTCATGGCACTGTGTCAAGAGGCAGTCATTGACGTTTCGAATGAGAAGTATGAAATTTCCTGGCTCACTTCTCAGCTCAGGATGGTGGATGCGCAACAAGGGTGAACTAGATGTGATCTTGGTAGAGGAGGCATAATTCCCGAAGCAGGTTAGGTTAGGTAAGAGTGGCAGGCTGCCTCACTTAGGCCAGATAACCAGATATCAAACGAGAAGATTCACAAAATCACCATTGCGCAGAATGCTGATCTTCTCTGACACAAGTTGCGGTAGGTTTTCAAGGAGTTAAAGATGATGCTTACATACACCTGGTCTTGGCATTTAAGATTATAATAGCTTGCCATTTCGGGTAGACAAAACTTTCCGAAAGAACAGATGGAATGGTCTGCTAGCGGTCCCCTCACATCTACTGCAACCGTTGTCCAGAGTGCAGCTTACCAAGGCCGTCAGACAAGCAGAGTCGGTGGACATGATGTTCATGCGAAGTTTGCTTGGCTGTTACGTCTTTTTAAGGAAGGCAATGTGCCCAATACGAGTGCTAAAGGCGCACAGGCAAAAGAAACTTCCGTCACCCTGAGCAAGCGGTTTAACGTGAACCCTTTCTTCTCATTCTTAAATAACAAAAAAAAAAAAATACATGGGCCGAGAGTCGATGCGAACCCCTCAATAATGATTCTATCTTCATCTTTACGAACGAATCCAAAACAGCCGAGGGAGTCAGTTTTGGTGTCCGAAAAACATTGACATTCATCACTCCTTTAGTCTCTCTAATCACTGTAGTGTCTTTCAAGTCGAAATCACAGATATCCCTCAGAGGGCCGCATGACTGAAGATAAACCCAGTATCACGCAGAAAGATAGTGATTTATACGAAGTGATAGCCAGGCTCGGGGAGCAGATCTTTTATGTATCCAACAACAGTGAAGGACTACCGCGTGTCCCTTACCGAAATCTCTAAACAGAGTGTGTTCCATTGGGTTCCACGTCATTGCGACATTGAATGGAACTGTGTGACCGACGAACTAGCTAGACCAGGCACTCTAGGTACAAACAATAGGAATCTCGACCATGTCAAAGCACATCTGTAAAGCCCTTATGCTCAGTCCTCTGTCGAAAGCAATTCATCGATAGCGGTCTCTAACGAATCCTATTGTGCCTTCCCTAATGTTTCTTAGATGAATTGTTTCACCCTAAAGGATATCAGGAACTTAAGGAACTTCTCTGGGTGGAAGGATTCTCTGTCTAAGTTGGAAGAGAGCTTGGCATTCCGTTAAGGCGGAGTCTACAGCTTGAATCTATTACAAGGTTCATGCGATGTAGGTGTTTGTTCAGACGACAGTGTCTGCTGAGAAATCCAATTAGTGCTCTAAGGTTCACAATGAAGTTCGAGTTCTTTGTGACGGTACAGGGTATAGCAATTTTAAATATGCTTGCCCTGGTGTGTGGAGCCAAACTTCTCTAGATTCTTGCGTGCAAAGACCCTTTATGTGTCTTGCGAAGAGTGATTTACCTATCCCACAGAAGGGTTCGGGTCCAATGAATTTTGTTGACGGCGCCGTCTTTTGCCAGTAAATCGGCAGGAATCCAGTGAAGCATTACCATGTTGGTCCTCGATTACATTGTGGGTTTTTAGGACTAGTTAGGATTTGATGACAGTCGAGTCGAGCGCTTTTAGGGCAGCTTGACTATCAGAAAATAAACATGATTTTCCCCATGATGTGAGAGGACTGATTGAGTTCCACAAATTGATTGATGGCAAAAACCTCGGATTGAAATATGGACGCGAATTCACCGAGGCAAACTGAGAAGTTCGGACATGATGATTCTCCAAAGATTCCGGAACCAGTTCCTATTTCCATTTTGGATCCGTCCGACGGATGCTAAGTAATTGAAAGCGACTCAAAGGAGACCCCGCTCTCGAAACCTACTACCGTCATAATCGGGCACTCCATCCTAGGCAGGCATGCTCAACTCTTGGGCATTGTATACAACGATTTCTCCAAAGACGAGAAAGGGGTAGAATCGATCGGATACATCTTCTGCAAATGTCTCGCCTACCTTTGCGAACATCAGATATAAACAGCTGATTCGAACTGTTATGTTCCCAACCCTAGCCCTCACAACCGACCTCCTCTGATCTCTTCCAAGGGACCACTCCAAAGTCACTTACCTACTCAATTCCATGACTAATTAAATTTTCCCCTACCTGGTCACACACAAGTGTCCCCTAAAACAAAAATTAATTTCAGCTCACCAAGGCGTATACGTAACATTTTTATTTCCCCCATCTAACTTCATGTAAATTCATCAATGAAACACATGTTATCTGTCAAAGAACTTGACAATCAAATCTAAAATATTATATTTTACAGTCTTGAGGGGTATATCCATCCAACAAGGTTCTTCCAATAAACCTTGTGTAATAAAATTTTATTTAAAGATTCTCAAAAGTTTACAACAATTATTTTTAGCAAACATTATTCCAAAAACAAACACAGACGAAATGTTATTTTAAAATTTCCTCGCAATCATTTTTATATCACTTGCGCCATTAGTCATACGGCACATGACAGTTTTATATTTACCTATCTAAACGTTCAAATAAAACTCAAGTCTAATTATAGATTCAAAATAATTCAGTAAATCTAACGTAAACATAGCGTCAGCATCGAAGTTTGGCTTGTAAATCCAAACATCATCTTACAATCGAACACACGATGCTGTGAGATATCGGATTGGGAATCCGATACTTGTGCGGCTTTGCTCAAGGTATCTGTCTAAGTACGGTGGATTATGAGGTTTGTAATTCAATTTAAGTTTTTAAGCTGCCACACCATGTATGACCTTTGGAAGCTACAAGTATATTTATGGGGATGTGAAGTGAATTGAATTAAATAATTAAAAATTCAATTGATGTACGAGCATTGGGAAGTTTTTGTTGTTATTGTTGTTGGACTGTACGCGCCTATTAATCGTGTCGTTGAGACAAACATCAAACGTGGGAATTAGAAAATGAAATTGAAATCGATAAGTTGTTGTTTTATGTGTCTATTATGGGAAATTTCATTGTAACTCGATTAGAGGAGAACGATTACAAATTAATTGCCATAGAAGCACGATAGATACACGAGATACTTGTGTTTACAGAGAGGCGCCCGTTTTGTTTGGCTTTGTGATGATGGGAGGACGTATAGCAATTTTGATGGGTATCTTGATGATAAATCGACGAGAAAGTAGAATTAATTTGAAATCGAATGAAAATGGAAACTAGACCAAGTGCGGTGTGACTACAGGTTTGCTTAAACTGAATGAAACATAGCCAAAGGAGGGGAAATCCAAGAAAAGTTATACCTAGTCGCATGAATTGGCTGAACTGCTTCTCAAATCTGAAGACTCCTTGACATCCAACCGTAACACTCAAGACTTTACGTCGACCTTTTCAATGATTTGGGTTGTCACTGATAGCAGAATGTAGAGCAACACTAGGAGAGTTCAGAACAAAATGTCCATCTATTGAGTTCTCCAGACACAACAGCATTAAAGGCAACGAGATTGCCGGTAAGCTCGCCAGGCAGGGAACTAAATCAACACTAATAGGTCCACTCCCCTTCTGTGGATTTTCCACCAGGTGGAGTCCAACTTATGAGAGCACCGAGAGAAGGTCCCAAAGTGGAACTCGACCCCTGGACTTCGTTAATCAAAAAAGTTCATAAACCCTTCAAAGAGAAGTCAATCAATAAGCGCACTAAGCACGCGTTATGCTAACTTTTTCGAATATGTGGCGTCACTGTTTGGAAGAAACTGTTGTGCACGTAAACCAAGTCACGGATTTACAGGGAATTGTAGATGTGTTTAAGCACCACTTCCAACAGTTACTAAATGTACATAATGTTGGCGGAAGTAAAGGGCAAGAAGAGCTCCCACCTCCAATCAAGTAATCCTCGCTCACAGTACAGAAGAGACTGGCGCACCTATCCAAAAGTCGACTCTGATGACGGCGGTGATGTTTTGGTAGGGTGCATGCAACAAATAGGTGGCCGAAAATATACTCGATGACTAGATTATCAGCTCCATCTACAAGAAAAGTGATCCTTTGTCTTGCGCTACTTATCGAGACATATCCCTACTAAATGTCAAATATAAAATCCTATCCAACGTCTGATCGTCTGCAGCCCTTCTGTAACACACTTACTGGCAATTACAAGCGGATAGACGACAGATCTTCAAACTTGGGCGAATCCTGGAAAAGACCAACGAATATCGAGTCGAGACTCAACACCTTTTCATCGACTTCAAAGCCACATCTGATGGCATTTATCATTTTGAGCTCTATAGGGTGACAACGGATCTAACTGTGCCGAATGATGCTGGAAAACACGCGCTGCAAGGAACACTTTAGAAACAGCTTCAAACATGCATCGGACTTCAGAGAAGGAGATGAGATATAACTTCTTCAATCTCGTGCTGCAACAGATAATGTGCATGTCATAGGTGTTGACACGGAAGGCCCTTTATTCGAGAATTCTGTCCAGATGACTAAGATCCGCAGACAACGTAGACATACTACGTCGTCGCTCCCAGCATGCCTTCATTGAGGCTTTTACGGCAATTGAAGGATAGTCACAGCAGTCATTCGTAATGTCAACAGAGGAAAGCAGAGCAAACATTGAACACTTTCGAGAAAAAAAAATTCTTCATCGAATGTATCGTCCTGTATGCGAGGGTAATTGGAGAATGTGACCTCGACTAGACTGGCTCGGATAACATAAAGCGGATTGAACATGGTGTTTCAGTCAAGAGGATCTTCGAATTACAGCCCACAGTTAGAGACGACAAGGAAGACCGAATCTTCGTTTAAAAGACCAAATTTATCGCAGATGCACTTAGTCTGGAGAACTGAAAATAGTATCCCCGGGATCTGGAAGACTGAAGTGTTTCAAGCAGAAACCCTCGACTGGTCAGGAGTCTGTTAAGTAAGTTAGTAGTCTGAAGCAATGTCTAAGCCACTTTTATATTTTTCGTGAGTTTTTATGAAAATATTCCACTTCTGACACCTCGACTCACTTTTTTCTATGACTTCAGTTCAGTTTGACCACTAATTTCCACAACTATACATATATCGATGTCTATAACTCCTAGTTGCATTTGACAGGTCCTCCTAACACACCCCACTTCTGACACTTAACTAAAAATGTTTCCTGCCAAATGTTGCAACCTGATACTTGCTGTAAGACATTTCTCATCCGCAACTAACGCAAATTGAAATGAATCTCAAAATTACGCAACTTGTGAAATTACTTTTGAAGAAATCCAGGAAGGAGCTCAATTTGTCTTGCTATCTGCACCCGTTACGCAGTAACATTTTGCAAAAAAAAAAGTTGCAACTCTAATTAAATCCACTCGGTGCGAGTAGATACCCCACTTTGCATTCGCATCAGAAGACATTTACGTTACTGTGTCGACTGAAATCACAAACCAAAAGCACATTGTGCGAATCTGCGCCATCCAATGAATTTCTTCTTCTTCTTCCAAGTCGTATGTCTTCCCTCACTCAACACTAAGCCAGACTTGAGTACACTTTCTACAGAAATTAACCCCAAGTTTGATGTGTCCAAAATGATTTTCCATTAGCCAACAAATGTTGCCAATTAAAAACCCATCATCGGACACCATGTGCTGACATCCAACATGCACTAGTTTCACTCTCAAGGCGTTGCCGCCACATTGAATCAATAAGAAATTTATTCACAATAATTCACAATAAATCTGTAAGCGATACAGTATCCAAAAGAGAGAGAAATTCACAAATTCCCGGGACAGATACAATTTGAGTGGTTTCTGTTGGGACAAGTGAAAAATTGACTTTCTTAATCGCAAGCCGCCGAGAAGTATCAATTATGCGATAAATCTTGCGATTCTTTGTGCATTTCTCCTCGTAAATAATAACGAATGCGCGCGCTTTATGCCACCCTGTGTTGGTCCGTTATAACATGGGCCGGTTAACGAGCGCCCATCGATCGTCATCAGCTTCGGTGCAATTTGCAATTGACTTGACCCAAATTTGTGGCCCGAACAACAGCCCGTCCGACAACATAATAAAAAAAAAAAGTATCTCGCCCGAGAATGTGTGCGCAAAAAGCTCGTTCAAGTGGAAAATTGTACGAAATGTTGTACTCAAAAGGCAACAATACCCCAGCGGGACAACAATGGCAACAATAACAACGAAGGGACGTTCGATGAGATGCCAAAGAGGTGGTATTCGAGAAGATGTGTATAGCTCCATGGAATGAATATTGATTGCTAAAAGATTGCCAAAGACGACGACCACGACGACGATGACAGGAGGGGCGGTCTAACACAACGGATTTTCATTGGATTTGCTTGTAAGATACACATATTCAAATTCTGCGGCGCTCTCCGGAACCAGCGAAGGTTGTTACGGAGTGTAAGCAGCTTTTTGAGGTTTTTGATGGGGGATTACGGATGGATTGTAATTTGATGATAATTGAGGGATACATACATGCGGGGTTACGCAATGGCTTTTGGGCGCTCATTTGAATGAATTTCACGTTTTAATATGTTGGCTAACCAGTTGCGACAGAGGTGTGGTCTTAAGGGGAAAACCAAACTCAACATTGGGTCGCAATTTTATCAGAAAATCATTCAGAATAAGGTTATGGTACTTGTAGAATGATTGAAGACTTGCAATCTAAATCTGTTAAGAACCTTCAATTTTCAAGACGTTAAAATAAACTTAGCAAACTCTTCAGCTCTACACGACGATGGTTGAAAAGCGCTGTCATGTGACTTTTTCAATCTTGGGTTGGAAAAGATAATTCGCAGAGCAGGTGTTGACACAGAAGGGACTATCTTTTACAAATCCATCCAGCTGCTGGAATATGTAAACGATGTAGACATCATCGGATGCTGCCAGTATGCGGCTTTCACGGCAACTGAAGATGAAGCGAAACGAGTTTGAAGAGAATGAGGACAAAACCAGGTACATGTCCTCAACGAACAAAGTAACACCAGTGAACATCCCTGTTGACTACAACTTTGAAGTAGTTAGGGACTCACCTCGGAGTAAACATCAACTCCACAACCTATACATTCATGGAGATTCGAAGAAGATTCACCCTCGATTTGTCATCAAAACTCCTATCTCAACGGACCAAATCGATTATCTACAGAATACTGATGTTACCAGTCCTATCCTATTATTCGTTGGATATTAGGTCGAGAATGGCGAAGATTGAACCGTGAACTCTATGAGTGGTATCAAGATGTAGTGCATAACACCAAGACTACATTGACTCGGACAACAACACAATCCTCCAGGCAAGAGAATCTTTAAATTTCAGAGCCCAGGTTGGAAACGACAAGGAAGACCGAACGACAATCGATCGCGGATGCTAAAAGGCCTAGTCTAAAGGACTGGAAGTAGCGCGTCCCGGTTTCACGGCGGAAAATTCTGCGAAGCTGCGCTTTAAAATATGGTTTACATTTTCATCAACATAGAAGGCGCTTTTGCTACTGCGACCTTTCATAGGATGTGGCAGAGAACACGGCGCAGATAAATCATCAGTGTTGTAGTTTAAAGCTTACTTACTTACTTAAGGTAGCGCTACAGTCCGGGGTGGACCTGGGTCCCAACCAACAAGCGTCTCCAACCAGCTCGATCTTTAGCTAGCTGCCTCCAGATTCGCACGCTAAGTTGGTTGATGTCCCCTTCAACTTGCGTGCGCCATCTGAGTCGCGGTCTTCCTCTTCTGCGGTATCCCTCGGGGGTGGATTCGAAGATTTTTCGGACCGGAGCATTGGTAGTTTAAAGCAGTGCTAATGAAAAGAACTCTGGTGTTGGATGCAGACTGTGGTCGGTATGTGATGACAGGGGTGAACATGGGCTACCCGCTTGGTGGCTTCTTGTCTTTTTCTACTGTGGTGCATGTTCATTGGCTCTCTTTTCAATAGATTTAGCTTCTACGCTCACGCATATGATGCTGACGTTGTCGTACTATCTGGACACAGATGGCTTCACTAGCAAGAGGAAGTTGACTTAATTGACTCTACCAGTTCTCAAAAGCGTCAGAATCCCATTCGCAAACGAAGCGAAATATTTAGGAGTAATCTTGGATGGGAAACTTCTTTGGTTGAAACGCGTTGAATCTAAAGTAGGTTGTGTACTGTCAGCTTTCTGGCACTATAAGGGCGCTTTCAGCAAGACATGGGACTTGTCACCGAAAAGAGTGGCTCTACAAGGCGACAAGATCGTCCTTAGCTTATGAGTTGGTACGGTGACAATGCTCGACACAAAAATCAAAAGAACGACTTGTCACCGGGGCTTTCCCAAACCAAACGAATTTTCACAGACGGCTCCAATAGCTAAAGGGGTTGAGTCCTTGTAGAAAGCGACAACATTAGATTATCTGTGTCTGTGTGACCTCCTTCGTCTCTTCTCTAATTTTCCGGGCACTAGGGAAGGGTTTAAAGGTAGTCATAAACCCTTTAGCGCGCGTTAATTATAAATAAAAAAAGCGACAGTCAGGCTGCGTTAAAGATCCAAAATAGTTCGAGAATAGAGGACTTAGTAGATGGGATTGCCACAATTTACGTTGGATTTGCTCGCATTTTCGGTTACAGCTTCTAATGGCCCTTGCGTTTCTAGCATACAAAACTGCAGAGTAGATGGGCTTGCCACAATCTGCTAAAGACCCTTTATAGCATCCAAAACTGCAGATGGCCTGGCTCTCTCTAGGATGCTGGCGAACATAAATTGATACTTCGCGACTTCTGTAAGCAGCTGCATTCTTGCTGTCTCTTAGCAGAAAAGCCTGCAGACAAGGTTATTGACGTTATAAGGGGCCGATAATCTAAAAGTGCCAAAAATCTAAGTGTTAAAACCTTGTGGAGAAGACGGCTTCACAGCTGCCTCTGCTCGTATCAAGTGGCAGATTTTGGATCAAAAATTATAAATCTTAGCACATTGCGAACACTCCTTCCATAAATCCTATAACACTTCAAACGAGAAAGCGTGTCAAATTAAACAACCCAACAAATACACTAGTATCTATGTACACACATGCGTATATCAAACAAAAAAAAATCCAATAAATCACTTATTTTTGTAGAACTAACCTTAAAATGTTCGGATGTGATAATTTATTAAGAAGTTGTACTTCTCTCAGCATATTTGGTCGATTTGCACGTAATTGATTCATTTTTAGTACCATTACTTGTCCAGTTGATCGATGTGTGACCTGAAAGTAGAAACAAAATAATTCCATGATAAAGTTTTGAAGAGATACACTGCTTGAGATGAGATACACACTAAAGCAAGGACGATGTCATACCGTCATCAACTGACTTGATCTGATTTAACATCAAGTGAGTTTTAAACTTAACACACACACACATACACTAACACGAAAACGCGTATACCGAGTAAAAGATACAAAAAATAAAAAAGTATCTCATAGGTTGTTTTGGCCTTTTGTGTCGACACCACATGGTAGAGGATACACAACATCAACAGCCAAGTGGACGTGTATCTCTTCGGCTTGTTTATCTAAAAATAAATTTCATATGAGATATCGATTTTATTTTATCTGTCAGTCAAGGGGTAGGGGATGCAACGACAACAACGACTATATGGAATAATGTCGAAGTTGTCTGTCTGTCTGTAGTCAAAACATATCCGTTTCAACCTTCGGGTCGGCTTAAGTTCACTTTTTTCTTTGGAGAGTTGGGAAAAAGTTTAACAAATAAGCGGGCAAAAGTTATGAAGCGGAAACTTTTGCTTTGACATGTTAAACGTTTCGTGTAGAGTTGGCTTTTATCAAGATTAAGGATGGTCTTGAGGAGTTTCTTTTTCTTTGGCACACTAATGTGCTTTTTCTCAGATTGAAGTGCATTGTCGTCGCCACAATGTCGCTGCACAGGCAGAGTATGATTAATAATATTTCACAGAGATTGCATTATTGTTATGCGTTTGGAGAATTGTGCAGTCTTTCGAATGGTCAGGGACGCCATAGTGACCGTTTGACCTAATATCGATTTGAGTGGAAAAGAAAAAAAGCAACAACTGACTGAAGTTTGTGTTGGATGAGGTTTGGTAGTGATGTCAGATACTCAAACTTATATTCAGTGGATTTCAGTGCAAAGGTTCAAGGAATGTTAACGAAGAAATATTTCGAAGGAATTATCAATTGGCATCTTCCAGTCTGCCATATCCACCTGATTGGCCCCAATTAGTGTGGTTTCAGGCCAAGAAAATCCACAGTTTCACACTTAGGCAGATCCTGGAAAAAATCCAAGAAGTTCGATTTTAAGGCCGCCCATGACAGCATTAATTGAGACGAGCTTTATAGTAGCCATATCCAATTTTGGCATATCTACGAAACTCGTCCGCCTGTGCTGGATGACTATGGAGAATGCTCACTGCTCCATGAAAAAGGATTTAGACAAGGTGACGCGCTGTCTTGCGACTTCAGTATCGTGCTTAAACCAAGTGTGCAAAACCCCCAAGCCAACACCTGAGGCACAATCTTTTAAAATTCTGTGCAAGAACTCGCGTACGCTAATCAGCGAGTTCTCGGGTATTGAGACATAAGTGGCCAAAATGGTTCTGGCGGTTAACGAGGGCAGAAATAAGTATTTGCTGGCAACAAGAAGAGATGGTAATTGAGTTCTAAGGCCCTATGGCAAAAAACTTAGAAAACTCTATACTCTCTAAGGCGTTGAAGTATGGAATCTATCGAAGGTGGATGAAGAACCCCTTGGTCGCTTCGAGGAAAAATTCTTCGTAAGTTATTCGGTCCCGCTTGCGTTGACGGGCTTTGGAGAAGGAAATTCAACGACAAACTATACAAGCTGTGCAGCGCAACATCGATTTAGTCAAATAAGACTGCGCATTGGTCGTTTGAGATGAGCGAATTGAAACAAACGATCCAACCCGGAGGATCTTCGTATGCAACCCGGCGAGAAAGACCTCGCCTGAGGTGGCGCGCACAAGTAAAAGGAGAATTCAACCAATTAAGAATGCGTAACAAGAGGAGATTACTGGAAATGATTATTGGTTAAGACTTGTTGGATCACTGCAGAAGTCGTTGGGTATAAGGGCAAATAAAAGACATCTCGACATCTGTTGTGTATGTGTCCTCTTCCACTATCTTCTCCTTTTTCGGTAGAAACTTTACTTCATGAAGCAAAGAACTTCTCCTCCTGGGATGACTGCTACTACAACACACATAGAGATCATAGCTGGCGTCCCAAAAAGCTGTATTCTAGGTAGATAGGTACGCCGATGAGATTCACTTAAGCTCAGAATCCATTGTGATGGAGGCTGTATGCTAGGACCGCTTCTTATTTTTTTGATTTCGGTATGAGCCATCATGGTCTTGTTATAGAGTTCTATAGAAAAACATGCTTTAAGACATGGCGTGAAAGACTTGGACGGGACATAAAAAACACCTGAAACGTTGAAGAAGTTCAGAAGTGTAAGATATTCTTTAGTTTTGATGGCGCTGTTCGGTGTGGACCCATGACGGCATGTTTTAGCACACGCAATTGTTCGTTACTCAAGATAATTGATTTCTGGAACTGATTGATTTTTAAGCACGGTGGGCAGTAATTCTTGGGCCTTCCGACTCCATCAACTCCTGTACCAGTTCCTGTGGCTGCTTTGTTGTTGTTGTGTTGTGTCTCTTTCCCTGATTTGGAAACGGCTTCTCACTTTGTTAAGTCGTTCAAAGCATTTATACACGCCTAAGCTTTATAAGTTTCCTGACCTTGAAGAATTTCTAGCTCAGATACCACGTCCTTCCATCCTCCTCGATCCTTGGCAAGACCTAAATCATGGTATATTGAAGAGTTCTACGCTTAGACGCTCCAAAGTTTCTGGCTATTCTCGATTTCTGTAGTCTGAACGACAGATTGAAACCCATGACGAAAGAAATGGTCAAGGAAAGTTCACATTCGGCGCCTCCAAATGCACACATCCAAAGTGCTGAATGTGTATCTCTCAACTGGTCGTTTTGGCTGGAGGTTCAACAAGCTAGAGAAAGCCGAGATGCAGTGTGAATGAACTTATGAGATAATCCAACTCTGGACAGTATCCATTCAGGCCACAAATTTTTTCCTCAAATGCCTCTTCAGTCTTTTAAATAGGGGTGTTGACCTAAGTGCGGATCACAGCGAGGAGATCATTTAAAGACTCCTCCTTGCGGCTGATTTTCCTCGACGAATCCGGATCCCAAAATCGTTCATTTGTGTACGTTCTTCAGTATTCTTGATCTTGTCCACAATATTTTCTAGATCGTTTTATCTATACAGCACGAAGACAGATTCCAGTTTTTGAGTTACCCTTGGATTGCAAAGAGACTCTCACATCGTACTCCATTGCCGTCTTATCATTGTAGGGCTCATAACTACCTGGAGAGCGAGGTTCATAAGTGTAATTTTTCGACAAAAGAGGTGAAGTATGCTGTCGTGATTAACCCCATTCGAAAGTGTGAGCGCTGTATCTGATCCACTGAAGGTTCTTCTGGCATGAAAATGTCAGCAAAATTCTTAAGCTTCCTTACAGACTTGAGCTCTGAGTATGTCGAGATAACTGGGTACCCAGCGGCAGTGTCCATTCCTTATGTTGATGACAGTCACTGTGACTAGGCGATGTTCCTTTCAAAGTGACTCATGCTGTGCCTTCTGAAGTGTATAACAGCCGATTAGGTCAGTAAAAGCTGGGATCCCACAAGGTTGTATTGTAGCACCATTACTCGTCTGCTTGCTTGTTTTTTTTAATTTAAAGATCGTGTCAGCGACTTAACTAAGAATTTAAAAAGGGTTAGTGATTGGGTCAAACAATGCTACGACAGTGACTCTAGCCTCATTTGCGCCCCTAAAAACTTCATCAAAGGTTAGTTGATAGTGCGCTCTTGAACAATCAGTTCAATACTGAACACAATGTCCCAACAATAGATTATGTTCAATTGACACACACAAGGCTTGGCAAAGGTACACCTTTCCAATTATATTGGCACCAGCACCAGCACCAGTGGCAGACAACATGACTTATTGTCAACGCGTTTAGCATAAAAGTCAATTGTATCGCGCGATACAAAATAAGGAAAAACTCGCATCTAATTGAATTTCGCAAAACGGTTCTCTCTCCTCAGTGTCCCATTGCATTTACGATGTTAAGCGATTTTTTAACGGAAAGTTCACACATTATATCGCCATCTGCCTGCGCCGTCTCCTTGGCACACAGCAAGCACAAGAGTTGTTTCACTACAAAGATCCACAAAACAGGAGCGAAATTTATGCAAACGCGTGCTTGTCATGCAGCCACCAGACAATATGAATGTGTCTTCCAATCCAGCTGCGAAAGATCGCGACCAGTATCTCAACCAGTGACAACTCGAAGAGGATTTATAACCACCAGAGTCTGAATCTGTGTGGAGCACTATCTGCTAGCAACATGTTGCTTTCGTCATGGGATAATTAAATTAGCTGATTAGCAAGCTTGACAAGCGTTTGCTGCAAGTTGTTGTGATTTCCTATCTTTCCCTCTTTTTCAGGATGATGTACGGTACATCCTTAATAAAAACATGGCTTCTTACATACGGACCGAGATTATATTTTAACAGCAAACTTGATTAAGGAGGTTGAATATGCCCACAAAGTTGCTGTTTGTAGAGACGATGTACAGGTGAGGTGAGCTGAACTTGTAATGCGATTATTTGCACCGACAAACATACATATTCCTGCCATGGCCAACGAATTTTGGTTTGTTTTTGGTCGTGCTTTAGATTGTAATTCAATTAGCAAGTGTATAGGATGTGAAAGAGGGAGTCAAAGGTACGCACTAATTAGGTGACAAATATATCGAATTTCGACGGGAACTAATTTGCTAATTTAATTAGTTTAAGTTACCGAATAGCAACCTTGAACCTTTGGAAAAGATTCACGTGGATAAAGTTATATTTTTACACAGAAACATGAAGTCGAGATGTGAACACCTATCGGACGACTAGTAGGACTTTTGTTTCGTTCAGAAAAAATTCAAGCACAACACGATTCAAGCTTTGGTTAGGTTAAGTAAGTGGTCTAGCGAAGATAGGCGGCTCTTGTCACTGCTAGAACTTTCGCCTGGAAAAGGCTGCTGTGATGTGGGAGTCTTATAGAGCAGCTAAGTCCAAGCTCCTCGAAGAAAAGACTAACTCCCATGCCTTTATCCTTCGAAGTCCAAGTATGAGACAGTGAATTCCGAGTTGTCATAAGCGCCCGGTTGCTTAGTATTTTGGCATGTCTATATACGGATCGATCTCCTGTGTTTGGCTGGCATATTCTATGGGCAATCAGGGTCAACGTCACAAACAAATACAAACGGGGCTTCGATGAATAGCGCGCAGAGCATTTCGTCAGTACACTTGTAATAAAACCTCAAATTCAACGTTCCTTACATCGATGTGTACTACACCATGTTGGACCGAACCACTCATCCCAGATAATCTGGTCGATCGCTGCACGCTGCACCAAGTAGAATAGTAGATGTTTGCGGCTCTAAGACCGTCTAACTCAATTTTAGTGCTCGTTTGTCTGGAAAGAACACTTACTTAAGATGGCGCTACAGTCCGGGGTGGACCTGGGCCTCAACCGACAAGCGTCTCCAGCCAGCTCGATCTTTAGCTAGTTGCCTCCAGTTTCGCAATCTAACTTGGTTGAGGTCCCCTTCAACTTGCGTGCGCCACCTGAGTCGCGGTCTTCCTCTACTGCACTGTCCCTCGGGGTGGAGAGAATACTGGAGAAAGCCAATATCGTGACTGAGCTTCGAACCACAATAGGTAGCACATGTAGTTGATGCCTTATCCTCTCTAATGGTTAAGCGGGCTTAATTTTTACTGCAACTCCTTACGTATTGAACACGGTTAATTTGATTCTATAGCGTATCTTTGAAAACAATTTAGAAGCATAGATGATGCAGGACTGACAACACTCAACGATAAATGTCCTTTCTGGTGTAGAAGATAAAGAAGATCACTGGAGTGAAGAAAAGACCCAGTGATAGGGTCTGATAGACTGATCTTCTACTTGTATGCCGACAGATATCTTCCGCGAATGCCTAACGTTCAATGTTGTCCAGAACGTGTTCTTAACCACATACATAGGGGTATACAGTGATGCCAGGTGAAGGGATTTTCCCCGTTTTTCGAGATTTTTCAATCAAAAAGGGAAAAAGGGGACAACAGCTTCGAAAATGAAAAAAAACTTGTCACGGTCACATTTTGCAGCACATGAAGCGCTGAATGCAATGTCGTGATATTTATTCACATTTGAATTGCAGTGCAAAGCGTCAGAATGTTTTCAGAGAGTTCCAAAATGTCTGTAACCTTAATCCTTTGTTCCCGGAGGTGTCACTTCAAATGACACGAACCATCAGACTAATGCACAAAAATTCACTTACAACGCACTGAAAATTACCCAAACAAAAATGTTTACCATTGTAAAATGAATAACAGTTCGTAGAAATACACTTGGTTGTACCATGAAGCCACTGGAATATAGAGAAAAAATAAGTTAAATAAATTAAGTGTGTGATTTCACTGTGAAACCACTAGGAAGCAAAGGCTTAAACCTCAAAAGATATGGTATGCAGCTCAGACGCGATGGTTGTCACTTCATTCAGCAGTGCAAAGAATTGTTGAGCAATTTCAAGTTTTGCTCCTTTATTTTATGGGAACATTTTTAGAGGACAGTGCCAACAAAAATTAATGTAAAAAAAATATACAAACTGCTTGATAAACCCACTACAATTTTTTACCTCGACATTTTTCACTAAATTAAATCTACAAATGCAGTCGGAAGATGTAAAGATTCACGTGTTTTATCAGGAAATTAAAATAACTCTAAAAACAATTGTTGACTGTTTTATGGAAAAGGAATGAATTGATACTTTTGGAAATATTTTTGACGTCAATTTGCACAACATGAACAATTTCTTACCGCTCGAGCATCTTTATTTAGGCCCCTTTTTAAATGACAGGGTAAGAAAATGAAAAACGGGGAAAAAACGGGGAAAACGAAGCATAGGAAAGGGGAAAAAAATGTTTTTGCATACAAAAAAAGGGAATTTGCTCTGCAAAAACCTGGCAACACTGGGGGTATATGATGCTACACTATCATAAGAACAATGAACCCATCGCGATCTCTGGAGAACCCTCAAAAGCTCTTACAGGCAGAGGCATACGAGTCGTCTCGATCATCCTTATAAAGACCGGTGTGATAAGCACTCATGACACAGGTCCCTGTACAAATTACGGCAAAGAAGAAGTTTGCTCAGCTCAAGCTGGAAGAAAATTTAGAACTCCCAGCACAGGCTACTTAGAGCTGAGGAAAAACCCCATGTAAAATCAAACTTAAGAACGGAAACAGAACCCTCTATTCCTCAACTTTAACGAGCTCCCGACCATGAAGAGTATCTGTTTGAAACATCACTGCTTTCCAATCTCATTCATCCCAGTTATACTGCTTCCAAATATTACATAGTCACATCCATGTTTGTTGGACTTTTAAAACAATGTAGTCGTCATGTTTTAGGTGCTACTACCTCCCGCCTTCGTGCATGCTTTCGTCCTCCCAAACTTTGCAGATGATGTGATGCATGCTCCCTACCAAAACATCGCCAACAGCTTTGAAAACCTCTGACCGTAATCCATCCGAGTCCGCAGCCTTGTTCTTTAGCCTTTTAAAAACTGTACCGACTTCCTCTGGGTTAGACGGAAGAACTAGGAACTTCATCGATGGAAATTGAGTCTTCTTCATTCTCTCCTGGTCATGCCCGTCAAGCAGTTGCTGAAAATGCTGCTTAAATATCTCAGTTTTGAAGGGCCTGGGTTTGAGCTGGGAGACTGCGAGGGCTCTTTCCTTTTCCCGTAGTAACTTTTACTCCTCCCTTCTTCTTGCTCTGTACTCATCTCATGTTACTCGAAATGTTCCTTGTAACGCCTTCTTATATGCTTCATCTGTTGCCTTCTTCTTCTGCACGCACTCCTCATACTACCACGGAGTTCCTATCGCGAGTGGTTGGTAGCCTAGAATTGCTTCGGTAACTTCCTGAATGGTAGTCCTGCATTGTGACCACATATGGTATGGTCTGGCTATTTCCGATGTACTTAAGCACCCAATGTTAAGCCTTCCTTTCGTTGGTTGACGCCGACACGTTTTGAAACTTAATACTGGTCGGAGCCTGATGTTTGACGGCTGTCTTGCGTCAATTTGTTTGGCGGTTCGATCACCGTTGCTGTGTTAATTTTCTTGTCACCGTATTCGCCCAAAAACTACATTACATACGCGAATTACACAAAAACCAAGCTTCAACTACACATACATCCGATGTATCTTTCAACATGCAGAACATCTACACCAACTCAACTCACATTCGCCTTCTTAGAGTCGTGCTAATCAAATTAATTCACGACAATTTACAGCCATTAATTGTCATGTCGTCTACCAGAGTCTCTTGGCGAACCTAGCCTACGTGGGAATATTACCGTGCAGATAATTTTCCGCTCAAGTGATATTTTCATTCAACGAAAGGAACACTTCATATTGGCGGCGCCGCCACACGTCTTTGTCGCGCAATTTGTGTTTTTTTTTTTTTTTTCCAAAATCCATTGACTTACACTTCACTTTAATCCAAAAAAAAAATTAGCCAACAGCGTAATGTATCTTGCAACATCCATTGAACCGAGCAACAAATACACACATATTAACATTTTCGTTAATTAAAATGCAGTCACCCTGTGTTCGCTCATAAATTTATTGAAGTAACAAATCATTGTCGTCAATGAAGCGGTAAAGGAGTTGTGGCAAATACTTCACACGAATGTTGTTTGTTTTTTGCATTTTTTTGTTTTGCGCAACATGTTGCTAGTGTGGTTGGTAGACCAAAGTCCACAATTTATTCGTATTGATGCAGCGTCATTGCTTAGTCACGCGTGGCTTTAATGCACAAGAATTTATGCAGAAATGTTACGATTCTTATGAGGAGGGTGTGGGTGGATTGTCTGAGACAGTGGAATGAATATGTACGGAAATATTGGTGCCGAGGTATGAAATGCTTGTCAGATTTTGTAGGAGTTTAGTTTAGAGACTGTGGGAAAGGTATTCTTCACAGTTACGTACACAAATATAATTGTCGCTGACGTCAAAGCTTGTCTCATAAATTGTTTATATTCAGTTTGGACAAAAGCGTTTTGCTTTTGTAACATTGGAACTTCAGTGCTTGATTAAAGAGTAGACAATTCAGAACTTAACTTCCGCAGATAAACCAAAACTCCTTATCAGATACAAGTGTAGAATAACTCCTAGGGTGAAGTGCAAACAACTTTTCAAAGAGACTACATACTGGGAAATCTCCAAACATACTAACTAAACAGGCTGCTGACCCGTGAAGAGCCTCTGTCTGAGACACAGTAGCCTACCATCCTCCTCGATCCCGGGCATACTGTTTCCTGTTCTCCAAACAAAACGATCTGGCATCCACAATAGCTTGGTCCTTAAAACGAAGTCTCAGTCTTTCTCGTTATCTCGACCTTAGGGCTGATTCGAAATCCACATTAATTTCAAGGTCAATTCGTTTAGCCTGTTCTTCGATAGACGTAAAGCCTCAGTGAGGACATGCTGAGACCGACCAATAATGTCGACGTCGAGTGAAAATATCTTCTCTTGCTCTTTAAATGGACATCAGAAAGTATTCTGCGAATCAATCCCCGTTAACACTCGGAAAAACAAGACATGTTCATCATAGACTCTACAGTCTTAACTTTAGGGACAATGCATTTCATGAGTCGGTAAGCAATTAGAGTCCAGACCATGGGCGTTCCAGAAAAACTCTCCATCGCATATACATAGACTACCAGCAGCCATAGGGGCGATACAGAACATTCTATCAAGAGACTGATAGCCCTAGGCCACTTCGATGACAGTTCGTATACAGGGCACCGTACAATCATCAGGATGGTATGTGAAATCACAACGCTAAGCGACGTTGGCGGCCAGAGCTTCAACTTTGTCATCAACTTCTTAGCAAAGTTTCTCTCGAAGGAGTCATGGATGCACAATAGCAACAGAGAACACCACAAATAAAAAGCGGAACTATACTGCTTACAACCACAAATCGAGCTCACCATACATCTCGAACCTCATGTTACAGTTTTTCATGCAGAGGCCTTCACGAACCAGTGGAGGTGGACGTCCTTATGGGACACCCAAGGAAAATGTAGCAATTAAAGCGTTAACAAACCCTGAATTAGTATCATTTCTCGCGCCGGAATGCAAGAATTTGCTTAACCTCCGTGACATACACAGGTATAGCGAGACGAGGAGGAGGAGCAGAAACAACAAGATAGTAGTGCCACCAACAGTCATCAAGACAGCAATTGATAACAGGATCAACCGAGATTTTTACAAATACTGTGTAGACCTGACGACATGCAGAGTGGCAAGATCCTCATCGCCAAAACTTACCACCGCAGAAAAGCGATGAATTTCAACAGAGCACACTTGAGATCAATGGTGGGCACATAAATCTCAATAAGCACGCACACAGAATTGGACTTATTGACACCGTGACCTGCAAAAACTCCAACTCCTACCAATGCCCAGCCACTGCAAGACTTCGCTAAAAGACCATAAGGATCTTTGGTGGATAACAGACATAACGCACCTAGACAGTAAAGTCACCAGTGACATTCTAGAATGTGCCAAAAATACTGGAAGATTTTCCCGACCTCACATAGAAGCAATAGACCCTCTATAGTTTCTTCCCGTAATCGTAAACTTTTAACCAATTTTCGGGGAAGTCGCCCGCTCGAAATGTAAAAGTCTCTTCTACCCTCTGCCAATCAAGCCCACCTTTCACGTTTCAAGCAAACTTGCTCATTCCCATTATAGATTCTTGAGGGGGGGATCTCTTCATGGGACATTCGGTATGTGGCATACCGAGTTACATATGTATTTTCTGCAACAAATTCCTTACTTTTCCATTTTTACGATGAATGGCAATCTCAGAATATAACCGTTTTATGTTGTAGGATGGGTCATCAGGACTACTAACTCCAACCAAAGAATATTTGTCTTTACTGACGTACAGCCGCACCTAGCAACTTTATCGCTGTCAGAAATGAATTTCTATGTTCCACATACCATTTAACACGAACTTATTCGTATTTATACATTACAACTGACAGTAATCCACTCCCATTTCCATTCATAAAAAATGCAATCTTTTACTTACAAAGAAAACAATGGTCCCATTCAGACTCATATTCACGTACCAAAAGGGTCATGCAGAAAGCCTGTTACCATTTACTCGTAGTCGTTACCCATCGTGGCATGCCATGTCAACTATCAACAAGGTCTGACTCCACAGCTGCTGCCAACCACTTCGCAGAATCAATTTCAATTTATTTTTTCCAGCAAAAACGAGGCTCACGAGCATTCTAAAGTATCTACGTGTGGTGTACGTGTGATTTACGTATCCTGTGAGTTAAATAACACATTCGTTTCGTTCTTTTGTTCGATTGATTACTGCGAGTCCCGCTACTGACTGGTCCGAATGTAAAAGGATTTAGAGAACACTCCTATTGTGTCCAGAAATAGCCCAGTCATTCCGGAAGCATATGTTCTGTTCAGTTCAGTCAGTTATTGTTACCACACATGTATGACGAATCACTCCCTCTCCCCCTCCCCCACCAATACAACGACATTGAGAAATGCTTTCAGGAGTGAGCTACTCCAGAGAGTGACATGCAGGACGATGGCTGCCAGCCGTCAGATGTGGTCAAACTTCCGTGAGATTTATTTTTAAATTAATTTAACACGAGAAAAATGAGTTCGGATCGAGTTGAAGGGTGCTGCATGCAACGTTCATATGTCATACGGGGGTGGATATTTTTGTATCTCGAACAATTATTTTGTTCGCGATATGAGTAATCCGTAGTTATAGTAATCGAGGGTTGGGGTGCAACGACGACGTCTGTGGCATGTGTCGCAGATTACACATGGCGGTTTATAAAATTCAATAAATGCGATTGAGGAAGAGATTTCCTTAATTGTTTGGGTGCTGCCCTTAGTGCTTATACTGGTGGAAGTGATTAGTTTTTATGAGGGCGTGGAG
This sequence comes from Criorhina ranunculi, assembly GCA_951813785.1. Classification (NCBI taxonomy): domain Eukaryota; kingdom Metazoa; phylum Arthropoda; class Insecta; order Diptera; family Syrphidae; genus Criorhina; species Criorhina ranunculi. Next base: position 8,376,127 of record OX638381.1, read on the forward strand.
TGTTTACCGTGCTTTTGTTATCAAAGACCGTACATTGATATAAGTCGAGGTTAATTGGGAGTTAAATTTAGAGAACCAAAGTCAATTAAACAAATGAGGGTAGGATAAAACGTGCCAAGGATTTATATTCAATTTCCTGGAAAGCGAAAGCTAAATTAAATTGAATTTGCAACGAAAATAGGGGAAGATGTACCTTGAAGTATCTAAACAACAAGCTACTTATTCAAAATGATATGTACAGTCTAAGCCACTTCAGATAAGGACTTTTTCTTCTGAACTCTTAGAGGAAAAACATGATGTCTTTCAAGTATCCTTTGTTCCACACTTGAATCCTTACAAAATAGCACGTTTAAGCCATGGCTCTGAAGTTGATTTGATTCTTTCTAAATCCTTTTGTCCACCCATACTTTACTGACAGTTTGGTGCAGTCTATGAGAGTATCTACTCCATATTTGAACGACTGTCCTGCGAAATGTCAACTCGAAAAATCATATGCAGACCAAGTTTTTACACTTGGACAACTTCTAGGAAAGACTTCAACTTGAAAGTTTGTTTACAGACAAAACTCTCACAAAGGGACAACTTCTTGAAAAGACTTATGAATTTGAAGTCTTATCCCGTACCTCATTCTAAAGCCTACAGAACAACGGACTGAAGAACCTCCAACAGTCTCTTGTGGACATTTTTGAAGGAGAACTTATGATGGTAAGCCTTCTTTGGTTCCAAGCCAGCCTCGTCTTTGACGAAACAGTGTCCCTCTAGAGTTGCTTTATCATCGTTGAAAAGTCTGCACATACTTTTGCCTGCTTGGTCCAGCTTCCTTGGTTGGGATATGGTCCTGAGAAAGAAGGTCTAGAAATTCATTAAACGGTGACTGTAACAACGTTTTCTTCAAAAAGTCTGTCCAGCAAAAACGTTGCCAGTCGAAGAGTTTAAGAGAGCTGGTGCAAGGGTGAAGATCCGACAGAAACTGACGAAAAATTTAGACTAGACATTGGCATCCACAAATGACACCCTAGTGGAGATTCGACGAAAGAAAGCCTTAGACAACCGCTACTTCTTCGGTTTGTCCAAACAACTAGGGTTCAAACTCCTAACTCGAAGGTTCAAAAGCATGCTCTACAAAATCCTGATCTTGCCAGTCCTGCTTTATGGAGGTGAATGCTGGACTATAAGTAAGACAGCGGAGCAGATCTTGGGATCCTTCTACGTCGAATATTTGGTCCTGTTTGCGAGGAGAGCAAACCGTGAACTCTACGAGCTGTACAAAGATGTGAATGTAGTCCGGAAGGCAAAAATCCTTTCGACTGCACTGACTCGACCACATCGATCGAATGGACGAAAATGTTTCAGCTGAAAGGGTCTTTGAATCCCAGCCACCTGGTTCACGAAGAAAAGGAAGACCAAACCTCCGATTTAAAGACCAGGCAATTGCGGACGCCAGAAACCTTGGTTCCCGGCGGCGTGTCCAGGACCATGAAGGCTGGAAAGCGGCGTTAGTTCAGACTCAGACCCTCCAAGGATCGCTGGCCTGATAAGTAAGTAAGTAAGACATTGTTCTCGGTCTTGGATACCCCTGTGAGCTATAAGGTTGAGTCAGAAAGACACGCCCTGGGAGGTGTTTTAGTTTTAAGAAGCCTTTTCATCTTTCGGGCAATAATTTGGTAATGCGATCCAAATTCTTATATGGATCCCTGATCATGGGAGCCCGCCGTCCATCTATCCATCCATAAGCTTAGTAAAATTTAAAGAATCCAGATGCTGAACCTTCAAAATATACAATGGTAATGCCCTGAATACTGCGCCAAGAAGTCTGGATAAAACCACAACGACTACATTATACAGAAACAGAGCTTCAGGAAAGGCTTTCTGCCATAGAGTAATGGAAAATCGGACGAATCGATAAACTCAATGTCACTACCGCTACCAACACTAACGGGTCTTAAATGGGCTACGGGGTTGGACTTGATATATCAAATTCCTTCGTCTAGCTGACTCAGCAAGCGTATTCCGCATGGAGGTACTAGCAATTCGGTCATTTTAGGCGATCAACATTCATCAGTGCTATACCAACTTGAAGCTCGGCGATCACCACCTTTAAGCTGGTAGAACAATGTCAAGCAGAACTTGTTCACCCAAAGCTCTAGCTCCACATTCTAGTCATAAGAACATTTCAGGTGATGAAAGAGATGAAAACGAGGAATAGCTCGAACCTTACTGAATCCCTTGCAGAATCTCTGCTCATCATGCCAATGGAAGTGATTAAGAGTGGTATCTTCCTATCCTATCAGTCATGTCATAGTCCGAAAGATTTGGCTCACTAACGCAGATACAGCATAACCAAATTCATAGCGATCGTAACGGCTCACTGGCCAATTGGAAAACAAGCATAAAAATTCGGAATCCCCTGCAGGAACTGTCGAACTGGCTAGAATCAGACACCGGACGATAGGCAATAATTCCTTGAAAAACTAAAAAACTGTCGAGATCTAGAAGCCAAGATCATGATAAAATCAGTCGGACGGACTTCAATGCATGATAGTTGCGCTGGACACTGAAAACGCTGGAGCCGCTTTCAAATATTCAAGACTCGCTTTCGAGGATGGAAGTGCCCTTGAATTAAGTCAGAATAATGCCGGATTGTTGCAATCACAAAATGTTGCTCTTCTATGCAAAGAAGCCTCAAGAAATGTGGAACACACCTTCTATGAATGCCTATAAGGCGAAGTGAACACCAGGAAATCTTTTCTCAATCTCTAGGATAGTCTCGTAGCACTCATGGTAGCATTAAGTCGCAATGTCTTCAAGAAAAAATGAAGGATAGCAACATCTGTAAGGATACGTTCTTTCCAGCAATAAGCTGCGAGTTACAGTGACTTTTGATGCTCCACATGATGTTGGTCAAGTCTGTTACATAATAGTTGACGATGATCCTTCACTGGCTAGCCATTCCGCTTGTATGTTTTCCTTCGTAACATTTGTATCCAGAAGCCAGAGGAGATTCACACAGTCCAGGAAGTGTATTAATCGAAGTATCAATCGATGCCTACATTAGTCGCTAAAAGCAAGACTGTCTTTGACTCCCAGTGCTCTGTTTGAAGTACATAACCAGCATTTGCAACATCCAAAAATCTGGTCTCCAGTGTGGAAAGACCAGTCTTTTGAAATTTAGAGAAAACATGGATCAAAAAGCCCGTTCGTGATTGCGACGAAAGATTTACGACGACAACATAATATTTCCCTGTCATCGCATTTTCAATTAACTCCCAATCCAAGCCAAACACCCGTTTCAGCATAAATCATAGGAAACCCCACGCATATACATTTTCCAGCTCCACAAAGTCAAGAAACATTTCATCTCTGAGCACATGCCATGGAAAGTCGGTCGATTAGATAATACCGAAGTCTTGTAGCTGCTGCAACCATTAAGCACAAACAGCTGACCATGCGATTAAACGCTCACCTCTAATTAGTGTTTAACAGTTTGGGGGGGTAAGTCATGCGACATGACTGCTCAGGAGGTATTCCATTCACATACCACCAGCGTATGGTCTAATCACTAGAACATGAGCAATTTAGTTCGGTCTTTAATGCGCAGGGTTGTGTCGAACGAACATTGACACTAATATCGGGTCTGGTAAAGCTAAACTGGCATAATATGGCGATAAATTCCTTAACATTCGGTTGACTAAAGGTAGTTCATAGATACTTCTGTACACAGACGTATGTGCGTTACGAAATAGAGCGGTTGAGTTGACAAGCAACAATGGAATGTTGATGGTAATCCTTGTTGAAGTTGGGTTAGTATGGCGTGCAGGTATGCAAGCAATGTGTGGTAGGTACTGAAGGAAATAGAGGACTTGTGCCATAAAATAGGCGTGGCATTGCACATAATTTATAGTGAAATAAACAGTAAATGTGGACTATTTCAAGCTTTTTTATAGACATAGACAGGCAAATAGCTTGAATGCCATTATCTGCATAAAAATGCCTTAAATTATGCCAGCGCAAGTGCTTTTTTCAAAGGTCTACGCTGGACTTTCAAACGAACAAATGACGGTTATGATGCCCATTTGGAAGTATGGTTCGACGTTAATATGTCAAAAGTTACTTGCTTACTTACTTATCAGGCCAGCGACCTTTGAAGGGTCTGAACTAATGCCGCTTTCGATCCCTCACGCTGCTTCCAGTTTACTAGAACTTCTTACTTCCTTTTCTTCATGGACCAGGTGGCTGGGATTCAAAGATCCTCTTAACTGGAGCATTCTCGACCATTCGCTCGATGTGGCCGAGTCAGTGCAGTCGACGGATATCTGCCTTCCGGACTACCTATACATCCACATCTTTATACAGCTCGTAGAGTTTGCGGTTATATCTTCTTCTCCAATCGCCCTCCTCGCAGACAGGACCAAATATTCGACGAAGAAGGATCCCAAGATCTGCTCCGTTGTCTTACTTAACGTTCAACATTCAGCTCCATAAAGCAAGACTTTCAAGATTAGGGTTTTGTAGAATATGCTTTTGGACCTTCGAGTTAGGAGTTTGGACAAACCGAAGTAGCAGCGGTTGCGTAAGGTTATCCTTCTTCGAATCTCCACTAGGGTGTCATTTGGGGAGTGTAAAGTGGAGCTAAAAGTAGGGCAGTCAATATTCAGACTGAATCTCAGGCCTGAGTTAAAAGGGGATGCCCGCAGGGAGTCATTCTAACACCCATTCTTGGGAACAATACTGTGGATTCCCTTCTGGACAGCCTGCAGGAGATCGACATTCACATGGTTGATTATGATGAGGCGTTAACGGGGGTGAGTTAAAAAATGTCACAGCAGATATCATATGGAGTTCTCTCTAAGTGGTTGGGTGGTGGGGTGGTGCCAAGCTACTCCATTAATGCGAGCGAAACAGAATAAGCGTTTCGATAGGTTACAGCGGTTGCACAACACCAACGTGTGCACTGGAAGTGATTCTGGAAATCCGCTTGACTTTTTAAAAAACAGCAGCAACCGCTTCACTTCGCCAAATGCCACTGGCGCAGAATGGTCCGTGGACATACAAAGATCCTAGATCTTGTGAAAAACGAGATAAGGGACCTTGAAACGCCTACAGGCGTTAGGGAGAGAGTCAGGATTATCTGAGATGAATAGCTTCCGGCCAGAGGGTTCGAAGACGTAACCATTTTTACAGATGCATCCATGTTAGAGGGTTAATCGTGAGTGGGTATACCAAGTCGAGATGTTGGCACTGCTACAGTTCCTGAATAACCTGCGTGAGAATAGGATAGCAAGGTAAACACGTCTTGATCCCATTGGACAATCAAGCGGTGATCAGATGCATGAAACCGACCAGAGTCAGCATATGACTGGCAATCCAAAAGAACTTGACGCTGGACAAGGAGACATCGAAGAAAACAAAAATGTGGACGCCCTAGCGAAACAGTAGTCATCCTTTCAGTTTCTTAGTCCTGAGGACCATGGATGGTACATCTAAGGAGATGGGAAAGTTTAGTGAAGAAATCCAAAAGGCGAAAAGGGGTCAAAGTTGGACGATTTTTGATACCGCTAAGATCTGTTATCTGCCGTGATTGCATCCACGACAGCACTGTGATCCGCTTGTAACTAATGACAGCCAGGGTATTTAGTCACGACATCTAAAGGATGCGAAGTTTGCAATATTGGCTCTAAAATTTAACGACTTATTGCAGAGTAACCCGCTTTAACACACACGCTTAGACTAGAGAATAACTTAGGACGGAATAATTTGCTAGATTCCCCGACTTATGGAAAAATGCCTGGCAACATGCTCTTACGACGAAAGAGTACGTTTGGATTTGAATCATGACGAATGGCGATTCAAAGCTCTTATCCACTGACTTGCTTGAAGCTACACGGATAACTCATGACTTGTTTTCCAAATAGCATAGCAGTTGACAAGTTTCAGGACTCCACAACATGCCTTTGAGCTGAACTTTGACTTGGTAGACGAAGTAAACTAAAAGCTCAGCATAAGGACGGCTTGATATGGCAAATATGGTCTATCATCAACACAAATCCAAGGCACTAGATGGTTTTAACAACTAGAAGAGCCAAGTCAAGGACAATTTTATAAAATCCAACTTCCTCTTGTATACTTCAAAGCTTTTCTCTTGCTCACACTTTACTCATCCCTTCATTTCTTGTGAAACATTCATTAAGAGTTTTCCCTTTCCTACCAAATGATGTCCTGAAAAAAGAAAACCTCCATAAAGCACACGACATGCCTTAAATTGCTCTGAATACACGAAAAAAAATATGTCAAATCGGGTTCATTGATTCAAAACGAGTCTTCCGCCTCTTCAACCCCCAGTGACACATTTTTGCATCGTTAATTGCTGTATGTTGCAACAATGAATTCCAAGAACGAGGACAGTTTCTTGCAGACATATACTCGTCGTATATCACTGTTTTTGTATGTACAAGCACCACCTCCCTGCGGGGTTGAATAAATGCAAAAGAAAAGAGAAGGAAACCCAACCAACAGTTAAAAACTCCCCTGTATCCCACTCTACAGCTTTTTGGTGGGGCTTCTTGAATTCACAAACTTTTTTGATTACTTTGCAACAAAAAAACTCAAACGTGGGTGTACCAAGTCTCGCAAATTTCCATGGCAATTCATCGTGGAGGAGCAGCAACATGAAAATCTAAACCACAAAACTAAAGGGAAACACTAGATACAACGACGACAACTACGACAACAGTCGTATCATTTGTGGCATTTAATTGCAACAAAGTGGGTGGATGCAAGCGACTGTATTGTTTCGTTGGAAATTATCGATGTCAACACGGTGTACGATGGCTTGTTAATTGAAAATTGCAACACCGACCGACCTATGCCTGACGGTAATAACTTCCAAACATAAATCGAATCGATATGCTCCGGGTTGGGGGCCACTTTGTGAGTGCTTAGGAGGGTATTGTGTATCTAACCGATGCCACCACCCACTCATGTTGCAGATAAAAAGGGAAACATTACATTGTAGCTCGTGATACAGTGTTGCATGGGACAATAAATAAATGTTTTACTATCTGCGAGTGTCTGAATGGTGATTTGGATTGTGCCACAAGCGGGAGAAGGATACGTTACACATGCGCAGTTGTACAATTTTTTATGCAATGATAGCATCAGGGAGTGATTATTGAGGACAAGGGTGTATACTGGAGATCGACTTCTTTGTGAACACCTCGAGTCTGATGTGGGGTCTCTCTCAGGTCTCTGCTCAGCCTCACCCGATGCTTGAAAACTGGGAAGTGGCAAACAAAGTAGGATGCACAGTCTTATTCCCCGCTTCAAGTTTGCATGGCGAAACTCTTAGCAATTAGCTTGTTGTAGATCTAAAGCGGGACTGTTTCTTGCCAACTTTTTAGCTTACTCAAGCAAACTTTACCCCGTCCAAAATTATTTGCGACAGATTAAGAGAAGCTGCTAGAAGTGAGGAGAAATTCCAATTCAAACGTAAAAACGTCTCAAGCTTGTACCAGTTTAAGTAGAAATAGGGTTAGAAGGACTTTCTTACACTGTAGATTCAAAGAATACCTCTGAAAACTGGATCTAGGAACCGGCGAAGCCTTCATCCCAAAATAATACACCAAAGAACAGCATAGATAGCTCTGCATAGTCTTCAGCGAAGAGAGCTCGTTCTTTGCGCCTGTCCAAGCTTCAGCAGAACTAGAAATAAAAAGCCCTCGACGGATAATTTCTCCAACGACGAACGGCGTATTGCCAACCAAACCACACAAGGTCGTTCTAAAACTGAGGGTTCATAGCCATTCCGCAGGACTACAGTCTGGGACTTCAATAACATAACTTACTGGGCAATCTTGGTCTAGATCTTTTGATCTTCTCAAGATGAATGGCAGCAGAGAGTGCGGATGTGACGAGTTACCTTTTTGCGTGAAAAAAAAAAGCAGGACTTGCCCAAAGAATGTGTAAAGAGGTCTAATTGCTCTTAACGCGTTGTGTACCGCGGATCATTATGGACGAACCAAAAACGGTTGATCAACTAGGCCACGACATAAAACTAATAGGACGGAAGAATTTTAGACACGAATCCAAGTTTGTTTCCACTTTGGGAAAGAATTTAGCTGATAGCTTTCGTTAGGCAGTCAGAATGTGATAGGAAAGGTGGGCTGTTTGAAACAATACACAACTTCACCTGGGGAAAATTTGGTCCTTTGCACACGGTACGACTTGTATCTACCTAAATTGCCGAAATGTCTAGATTAATTGTTTTAGGTCACCCAAGCTAATAAAGAACTTTACAGACTACTATTTCTTCTTCATCCCTACCTTCCCTCGGCAGAATTCTTTCGCCTTCTAGCCGTAGTTTAGATGAAACTTCTTTCAGTAGAGTCAGCAAATCCTGGAAAAGACCAATGAATCTTAGATCGATACCCAACATCTTTTCATCGACTTTAAAGCCGCGTATAAAAGCATTCATTGCTTGGAGCTCTGCCAGTCGTAACCGTTCGATTTAGAAACACTTTCTCGGAACTATTCCAGACATCCACCATATTCCGGCAAGGTAATGTGCATTGTCCGCAGTGCTAATACTATCTTCCAATATAATCGCACGATCTCAACAAGACGTAGTAAGGGCAAGCTGATCTTGACAAATTCAGATACATGCAAAAATATATCTGTCCTCTGCTTAGGACAAAATATCATTATCGACAGTCAAAACTTGGAAATGGATCGGAGATCTTGAAAAAAAAACAACCCTACGAAACTCCTGCTACACCGGTTTGGCAAGCCCATCTAGTAACTGTCCAGTTCTGTTTTATAGCGTTGACTCCTGGACGATAAGCAGGAAAACATATTCGATTATGTTTATGAGAAGGACGAATACTAAGATAGATGTGTTAGAAGTCAAATCATCACAGCTACATTGACTCGGTCACATGAACAAATGTCCAGCAGTGCAAAGAATCTTCGAACTGTATCCCTTAAATTTGAGATGACCAGGGGGTACGAGCTATCGCGGATTCCAGTAGATATGTTTAGGCTGACAAATTGGCAGTAAAATCTCAACCAAAGTTAGGTTAAGTTGAGTGGCTCCCCCCGCTAAACGGGGACACACTTAGGACAAGACAAGGCCCATTGTGATACCACGTAGAGAAACTGGATAACCAGCATCAGAGATCACACATGCGGATTTTCCTAAGAGGAAGAGGGAGTCAAGGGAGTCAGGGAGTCCTGTGCCACACTAAGTGCGGAACCAAATTCGATCCACATACACAACTCTTGATTTTAAAAATGTCAAGCCTGGCTAGGTCATTGAGGTCATCGAAGAAGTACGCTTCTGGATTTTTCCTCCAAAGCCTTGAAAGGGCAGAGTGGGTGCAAAGAAGGTGTAAGACCGTTTCTTCCTCCCCTTCGTCTCTACAGCTTCAACAGAAATCGTTAGAGAGGACACCTATTCTGGTGGCACATTTATGGAACGATATAATCCGTTTTACTTGGGATAGTGTTATTGCTGTAAAGGGTCCCTGAGTGTCCCGTATTAACACTGACCAACTGAGAGGATTCCCACAGCCGTAAAGCTGCTTTGGCTGCTATTTGTTTCCCAAAGATATCAATAGGAAGTAATTGAAGCATTATCTGCAGTGCGACGGTAGGATTTGTTCTTAAAGCACCCGTTTTACAGATGCATGATTGTCTCTGTACTCTCGTAAGAAGATCCAGATGATTTCTATTGTCCCGTGCTGTCCACCAGACTAGTACACCATACATTAGTATAGGCCTCACTATGGTTGTATACATCCAGTATACTATATTGGGCTGAAGACCCCATTTCGGGCCCAAAGCCTGAAGCATTTCAGCCAAAGACTCCTCAAAGATCGGGAACCCGTTTAGTAGGTAAGTGGTAGTATCTGCCATGTAATATCAACTCTATAATATACCGGTACGATTCTGTTATTGTAATCTGAGGTCCAGAGATACATGTTCAAAGTCATAGAAGTCTGAGCCAAACAAATTATTAGACATCCTCACACCACAGCTATATATCTGTTTGCTTTCCAAACGGTTTAACAACTATCGCTCTAAGGAAACTCCAGACTTTCTCTAAATTAAATGTATCTCCATCTGATGTCATAAAGAAAACAATCTCAATTATGTTTTGAGATACTTTTGTTACTCAAATTACAACTTACAGTTGCAGCTTAAAGTCCAGACAAGTGTGCGTCTTACCTGAAACGAATAAAAAGAAGAAAATTTAATAAATACTCTCAACCAAGGCGACATAGAGATACAATTTGTTTTTTTTTTTTGAAGACATAACATGACTCTCAACGGAATGCGTTCCAATTTACATACAGGATTCCCCTTCTAGCACATAAAAACGACCCTCTCCCCCGGGTGTCGTATCACTAGTTTGCAAACAAGTCATAAACATTCTTTTCGGAATCAAGTTGGGCCACATGAACTAGGTTAAGACCCAAGAAATGTACCGCAAGGAGAACCACATTACCAAGAGGTTCTTTTAAAAGTAGTCAAAACCACTCGCTAATTGGACACCATAATGCGGTATTGCACGTTTGAGAAGAGGACATTCAAACCACTTGGCCCATCCAGTTTGTGTGATGTACGTGAAAGCCTAGTCCCGTGACCGACCATAGCCATCTGTCTTGCATTTGGGCATAGCCGCATAGAAATGCGTCAATGAAAGTGAAAATGAAAACCTTGCACAGAAAAGATGTCTTAAAAACCTGAAGACTGCCACAGAGTCCATTTACCTCAAAACAGAAACAGGTACCGTAGATGATCCGAGGAGGATCTCCAGCGTTTAACATTTTTTTGATATTTATTGCCAATCGTCGTGGCGCATCTATCTGTGGAACAAATTAATTTTTCATCTCAATGGCGCACGGCTTTTCCATGAAAATCAAGCCGTCACAGTGAGGAGGGAAATGGGGAGGCAGTACCACATCAGCAATTAAATTGAAACCATCTTACGAACCGAAGAGTCTTCTCATCGTCATCGTTGTCGTCGTGAGGAATTTTTTGAAAAAAAAAAGATACTCCAACTCTAGCTACAACTCTTCCCTCCTTGTCTCTAGAGATTTTCCTCTTCGTGGGATCCCCACAAAAGGTCATCAACCGTAGGGTGCTCTGCGTCGCTCTCTCACTGGCGTGAGTAACAATGTGGTGGAAAAAAAGATTGATGATCCCAGGCGATCGTGTGGGCCCATCTAAAGTAAGTCCAAGTTCAAGAGGTTTTCCCATTTAATGCTGTTTAAGTGTTAATTGAAGTTGATTGAGCGGCAGCAGCAACAAGTCATGAAGGGAAAACATGGATTTATGTGAGTGCGCGGGAGATTAAAGAAGGTTTTTCCCGTTTTCCAAGGGGCCATGCCGCCATGTACAGGGCTTGAAATATGTTACGAATGTGCATGGAATGATGATGATGCTGAGATGAAATTTCTTCTATTTGAGCAATCGATAAGTGGAGGGTAGGAGGCGTTTTGATTGAGAAGTTTGTTTGTTATGAAAGGAAGTGGAGAGCAGCGGTAATAATATACACAACAGAAGAGGAGTAGTGAAGAAAGGCGGTTAAGTATTTCTGAAAAAATCGAACAGGAAGAGAAGGTGGGACTGTCCAGGATTGGACTATAAGGCGAAGGGGCTGGAAAGTCTTATTGTTGTGTGTGGCATACCTACATCTTGCTCTTGTTGTAATGGAGGAGTTGAGTAAGAATGTGTTTGATAAGGTCGGGGTGTTCCAGTTTGTAGCACACTTTGCGGTGAAGAAACCCAACGCCAACCAGAAGTGGCCGCCTAGTTCAATCTACGGCGATACTTCGAAGCTCAACACAGAAAAATTGTTGAAAAAGTGGTTGGGGATGAACAGACACAAGATTGAGGATGTTCGACTAGAAACGGGCCTTCCACCTCCATAATCAAACGAAGGCCACCAGAGGAGGAGGCAAACTAGCCTAATATTTCCTGGTCAGCCGGACCAGTGATCCTGAAAACGAAACCAAAACGGCGGATCGAAAACCATGGCAAGGTGGTCATGGAAATCGAGCAATCGGTCCCAAAAGAGAGCAGCAGCTGAAGTTTGATGAGAAAGTAGCAACCAACCACTTGGAGATAGTGATCTGACACACAGTTTCTGTGAGAAGACACACAACAGAATCCTTTTAGTTGTGCAAAGTCCTATCTACAGTCATTCGAATCTGAAGTGAAAACTTAAGCAGATTCTGATGTAGAATGACGAAGTCCGACGGAAGTCCTGAATTGAAAAGCAGGAAATGTGCTAACTGACGCTATATGTTTTGACAGTTTCTTTCCCAGTCTTCTATAGAATGCCTACAGAATCATTTAGTAGTAGGAACCACACCAAGAATCTGCTTTAAGCTGAGAGTAGTCTTCATACCTAAAACCAAACGAAACAAAATTCAAGAGCATCATTCTATATAGGATTAAAGGCTTCTTAGTGAAGCTTCCTTGAGCAGCAGGACCAGGAACTCAACTAGAGGGAAAACGTTACCGATCGTTCTAGAGTGTGCCATTATGCTCGGTTTTATCCGAAACCGAATGGAATGTCATACACATATGTGCATCGACAGGCAAGACGCCATCCCTCGCAGCCATTACCGTAAGATTTAGGGTTGCGAAGCTCTTGCAACCCTATCAATGTAAAACAAAAGCAAGTACTAGACTAAGACTAATTTGTCCAAAAATAGCCAATAGACAAGGAACTGTTTTGACCATTTCCAGAGATGAATGTTCGACGAAACCTTGAAAACATAACCGGTACACGATTTTAGAATAGGAGCTCCTGTCTACATCACGTTAAAAAAAAGAGTCCTTATTTTCGACCATCAATCACACAAAGTTCAATACTGAAACCTAGCTATCCACCAAAGGTTGATCACTCGCTTGAATCTTGCTTTGGTCCACACAAAAAAAAACCTTGAAAAAGATCACCTTTCGAATCATCAACGGTGATTTAAGTGGTATTTTCCTTCTAAAGAACCGACCTAATCCTAAACCAGACTCCTATTTACAAGAAAACGTAAACTATGCTCGCGAATAAGATCGCAATCTGCAGTCCCCCAAGAGGTGACACAATAGGTTCCAGCTCCTAGGTTAAGGGTAATTTTCTATGATTAACCAAGAAATACCTCCATGTATGAACTCCTATGACATTGAAAGTGCCTTATCGCTTACATATTCGTTTAACCCATTCCTCTTCTCAACTTCAAAACCAGAAGACATCTGTCAAATTATCATTGTATAACTGTCTACCTTCAAACAGGTAACACATATGCAACATTCAAATGTCCATCCACGAGTTCCTTACAGAAACCAGAACACGTTTCTTCAACTACACTCATCAACCCCTTTTGGGAAAACTCAACATCTCTCATAGTCCACAGGCGCTTGTCTTACAGACACGTTAACATGTTATTAAATTTTAGAAAACGCTTTTTATTTGACGACTAGCAACACTACACCATCGAGCCGTCAAACCATTGCAAATCTTCTCACGAAACATCAATCTTTGCATCGTCAGATGAAAGTACCATGTACAACAGAATCTACTGTCAGATTGGTTTCGAGTTTTGATCTTTCTTCCACCAAAACCGACCGACGACGACCGCGGCAAAGATCAATAAAAAAAAAAGAGATTTTCCACCTTCTTTGCATCATGTTGCCAGAGAGATGGTGTGGACTTTTTCAATTCTTCATCACATCTTTCCATCATCGCCAAAGGAAATGAAAAATTTTTTTTTTTCGATTGACAATTTAATTAAACATCATACGCGATCCTAATGTTGGTGATTGGTTCTAAAGGAATTGCAACTTTCCACACAGAAAGACTTAACTTCCTTGAATGTTGCATAATGATACTGAATTATCAAATAGCTACATGTTTCCGAGTCTTAGAGCAGAGGTTCCGTGGTGGAGCAGCAACAGGCATTCGCTTGATTAATTGAATGCTATTAGGGGACTCTAATAGCTGTCGTCGGTGGTTTATTAGGAAACCATTAGACGGTGCTGGAGGAGAGAAGCTCTAGAGAGATTTGAGAAAATGCATAATTGCAAGGTGAGCAGAGTCATTTCCTCGATTGATGGAGAAAATCTTTTGCAAAAAGGAATGCCGCGAGATATAGCGTATGGTTATTAGAAATAAAATTGTAAGTACACGGTGTGATGAGGAGAGTTAATACCTTTGAATCACAAACAGGTATTTAATTCATTTAACAGGTAGTTGGGTGTCTTGCAGCACGTGAATTTTCCTTTAAAAGCTAGCAGCAAGTCGTTAATATTGATGAAGCATTGTTAACATAATTTTCAACACTCTTCATTCGAACAGAGTTTGCAATTAAATTTAACCACAGACACCTCAGGCTTTGATGGCCAAAGAGGAAGCTTAGAAGGTCATTACCATTGACTTTCCGTCTTTTAGCCTGTCTTAGACCAGGGACTTGTTTCTAATAGGAACGAAGCTATGTTCTTTCCCAAGTTCTAATTGACTTCGTTTTTTATCGAAGCCCAAGTGATACCACAGAAAGGTTCCGGAAAGTTAAACTTGATCTCAGAGTCTATCATGGAAGCTTAATTCGCCGTGTCTTCGCTCGCACCAGGTTCAGCTTTTGTTGTGGGTGCACAAGGATTCAAAAGTATCGCAGTAGCTCTTAACTGACTTCGATTCTATGAAGGAAGATGCCAGAGCCCGTCTTGACTATCTAAGAAGACACGAATAAGAAACAAAAAATCCGACTGGGCAGTCGACATAGGGGCAAGGCCGAGCAACCAGACAAGACGTGAATAGTCTTGTGTTATAAGCCCCTGTCAAGGTCATTTCGATTTAGAGTTCAACAAGGACTTGAAGCTAGGCCTTGGCTCTCTATGAACTGTAGTGCCAAATATATGTACAAACAAACAAGGACTTTGTCGAAAATTAATGAAGGTCACCCTAGGTTGTTTTGAAAGAAAAGTCCTTCGCGTGAATTATGGTCCCGTCTGCAAAGACGATCAGAGGAGGAAAAGATACAATGACGAGCTGTATAGGCTCTTGTGTGACATCAACTTAGTCAGAAAAGTCCAAATACAACGACTAAGATGGCTGGGACGTGTTGACCACCGGTCCCGCCCGGAGAATCTTCGAATTTATCCCAAAGGGACGGCGCAGTAGAGGCGGACCGATATTCAGGTGGTAGAAATAAACCTCAGCCCACTTGAAGACAGCTAGCTAATCGAAATGCCTGGAGATGCTTATTGGTTGAGACCAAGGTCGACCCACGACTATAACGTCATCATTTGTAAGTAAGAAAGGCTCTGTTAGGACTTACCCCACTGCACATCTTTGTCGAAAAAAAGTGGCAATATGCAGTCCAGTTAACCTCCAACGCTAAACAGAAATCCAGCTAAGCAAACCTACGGGTCAAATGGCTATCCTATCTGACTTCCCATAGCTCGAAATGATCAGCACGGTATCGGACCTTATGCCCAATTTACTCTGTTTTGGCAGGTAGTTCGAGATTGAGATCCCGAACCAAAATTCCGCCGGTGTTGGTGCAGGTATCTATGACCCTAATCACAAAACTCCAAAGGAACTTGGAATGTGTCCCAGCGTCTTTCAGGCAGAATTACATGCCATCGATACCTGCGCCAACATCATTCTCAATTCCGACATAAAGGAGATAACCATCAATATATTCACCGATAGTCAAGCAGCGCTCAAAGCACTAAGTTTCCATTACTGTAACTCAAAGGCTATTCTAGGCTGCTTCAATACTCTCCAGGACCTCTCAAAACAGAATAAAGTCAAGCTCTGGTGGGTACCAAGACACAGAGGCATTGACGGCAATGAAATTGCAGATCAACTTGCCAGGATAGGCTCATCAGAAAGGTACATAGGTGCCGAGCCCTTCTGCGGCATCCCTATTTCCGCGCTCAGAATGAGTCTAGACAGCTGGGGCAAAACGAAACTTCTTATCCTACTGGAACAACACTCAGCGACTTAGACAGGCTAAAAGAACCATCTGGCTCCTGAACAAAACCACTAAAAATATTCTCAATCATAAAAGGGACGATATCAGAAGAGTTACAGGCTTCCTTACCGATCACTGCAGCTATCACTTACATAAACTAAATATAGTTCAGGAATCTGAATGCTGACTCTTCTTAGAAGACGACGAATCAGCGGAACCCGTACTATGTGAGTGCGTGGCTGTCTGCAGAGTCAGGAAACGCTTTCTTCACAAAGAATTCCTAACACCGGAGTACATTCGTAATGCCTCGACTGGAGATATCCTCAACTTCATTAGGAAGATAGAGGACCACCTGGTCTAACTGGCTCCAGGAACAATAGATCTTTCAGGTCACAGTGCTATATGCGTATGTCGTTGAGCCTAACTAATACTAATAATAATAAGGCTCTGTTCAAGGTACGGACAAGTTTAAAGTTCTAACCAGCTTCAGCGTAGAACTCCAATGGCCAAGTAGCCTACTTTACAATACCTGCAAAGGTTGTAGGTATTCCTGACAAAGCTACGGGACCCTATAGAAGCGTTTGTCAACATTACATCGTATTACTTTCTATAGAAACTCTCCCAACTCTCACCAACTCACAACTATCCAACATCCAATTGTATCTCAAACTCATTAGAGCAAGAAAATTGCTCCAAAAAATAAAATGGAAAACAAAATCATATCCACCCAAAGCACTCGCCAAAAGAAAACACCTTCAACCTAGTTAATGGAAAAACCATTTGCATATTAACGTTTCATTAAGTGCCTTCCGGTTAAGCCCTATTTACACTCAATTCGAGATAATGACTTTCTATTACAATTTTCCCCCAAAGGAGTAGGCCACCATAATTCCAAGTGCAAATAGATCTTTAAGAACCATTTCCGACTTCATGCGGTCCACATTAAATTAATTGACTTGCGTGCCGAGTGTGAAACATTTAGGTTAAACGCCTCAAATGTGGTTCCGTTTCGGTATTGTATCTCAATTAGAAGATTGATTGTGATCGCAATATTTAGTTCAAAGTACAATGTCCAAAATCAATTGAAAAAGACAAAACCTAAGAGAAAAGTTTAATGCAAACCAAACTAAGGTGTGCGAACAAATTTGCAAGCAACATTTTGTTTGGACTGATAAAAGCTAATTAGCCGCACGAACTAAATTGATAAGCACCGTAGAGTGTATAAATAACAATTATTTCTCCCGTTAAGATAAGATAACTGTAGATAAGGTTAAACGGGGAAAATTTTCAAAAAACAAATTAAATAGTGACACGCAACAATGTTGCTTCAACCTCAGAGAGGTCATGCATGTTGCTTTGCGAATATGTTGAGATAAATTTATCTACTGAAAGTGAAAACTAGTCATAGTTGAGATGGCGGCCTCGGAAATTCCTGGCAGACATCTACTTCTGATGTCACTACGATGAGTGATCTGACATTTTTGCGATTGCCTCATATTGTTATCGTGACACAAGAGGAATGCCAAAGCCAGAGTCAGACCCTGTGTATAAAATTTACGATATTTACGTGAACACAAAGTAATTACACTCTCGTTGATCGGAACATAATGCGCAGTTTATCGTGCAATAACAACGACTTTATGATTTGTTATAAGAGAGAGAACAGCCTTAATTGTTTCTGCGAACATATGGGCACACATTTTGGGACACAAATACATATAATTGGGGTGCTATCGGGTTGTGAGCTGTGCGAAGTTTGCGGAATGGTCTTGTTCTATTTTAAACACATTTATCTTTTGTTGAAGTTGGTTTAAGTTGACTCAATTTGTGATATGACAAAGAATTCTTGGAAAATGTCTGTTTCGTGGGTGGGCCTCAGAATTTGTTGGTGACATCAAGCAACAGATGTTGCGAATGAAATTTTAGTGATCTAAGGGTGGAGTTATGTGCGACAAATGATATTGACATTGACCTCGAGAAACCGGCATGACATAAGTTGTCTTGGGCATAATTAAGGAACGAGTCTTTAACATACAATACATTCGGTTATTGAAAGAAACAATCTTAGACGGACCACCAAAACAAACATCTACCTTGCAACGGATTTTAGACTCTGTCTTGAGAGTAAAGAGATGGAATGCCCACCCCTCTTCAACCAAGTAAATCCTTGGTTGGGAAGTTGTCCCAATGAAACACGTTGCCGCCATCCACTCAGAAAAGTTCCTTAACTCTTTCTGACATCCTCTGGAGTAAAACTATTCATCTAGAAAACATAAGAGGAGGCACAATAGGATTCTCAAGAGAAACCACAATGTCAAAGGCTGTAAACAACTCTCCCGAACACACATAACATTCAGCTTCTAAAAGGCTTTAAAAGTTAAAATGTTGCATACTTCCAGGATGAGTTATGCAACATAAGCTAAAGCAACATTTTTAAATTCTCTTCAATTTGAGTCTGGTAATTTGTGTGGAGTGACACTCGATCTGACTTTTGGTTCATTATCAAACGATACAAGATTTTTTACCGCCTATGCTTCGGATCGAATCTTGTCCTCAAGAAACCCGGAATTCAGCTGATATTTGCCAATACCTTGTCTCGTCGTTTATCAATTTTTCTTCTGTTTTCTAAAAGCGGTATGAGCATGGGCAAAGAAAAGTTTATACGGACTCGTGTGGACTAACTTGCTCAATCCCCTCCCTCCACTTGAATTCACATTCACATTCTTCACAGAATGGTAGATACCTAGTTCCAAATTGTTCGTGGTTTAAGGTCCAAAACTATTTCGGTGTTTGGTATCGAATAGAAGGGGAGGACTTTCTATATGCTACCATCAACGTTTGAGGTGTCTGAGTCATTCAATCTGTGCTGGAGATACATTTGTGGGATTTCAGAGACTTGACTTGGTATTGGTCCAGCAACTTGCGCCGAAGAAACATCGTCCCTAATTTTGCCACCTCGTAGACTCATGCAAGTGTCTGACAGATTCAGTGTTGCCCCATCGACTGGTGACACAGCTTTATATTCCCCATCATCAAGCCTAGCTTTGCATCGATCCTATGTACACGCTAAAAGCTTCTTTTTTTTATCGGGATAGGAAACACCTTATTCGAGCACTCAGAGCAGTGAATTTTACTGGAATTTCGTCTTTCGTAGAAATCAGACTTGGCTCTTCCACAATGAGGAGCTGACAGTATCAGCACCCACCAAATCAACACCGAAGATCCGCCATCTAATACGAGCAACGGCAAGGCACTCGCAAACGAGTGTCCGAAATTGAACCACTAACCGAATTTGCAGGAAGACCCAAACCAGGTTCTGGCACTACAAAGTCTTCTTCTTAGCCTTGGCTAGCAATCTCAGTATGACCTTAGACTCAGACAAGAGCCAAAGAAATCCAACCTGTGACCTAAATTGAACCACTAACTGAATTTGCAAGAAGACCCAAACCAGGTTTTGGCACTAAAAAGTCTTCCTCTTAGCCTTGGCTAGGAATCTCAACGGGGATCTCAGTACGACCTGAAACTCAGAAATCCAACTTGCGACCGAGTTCAAGGAGTCAAACTGCACTAGAAGTGTTTAAAGGTTCAAGCAATGCCTTAACGCAGCCTGACTGTCACTACAGATATATGTAAATACATCGCCCTTTCCCCCTATGCCTAACAATGTACCTCATGGCCATAGCCTAATGAATATTGAGTGAAACGTCATCCTGTCGTCTTTGCGGAAACATCAGAGACCACTTACTAATTTTAGAGCCAACCTTTAAAACTCGACTACATTCCATTCCTGCCTCACACTCTGTCCGAAAGCAGTCCTAAGTGCAACGAAAGTCGACTTAAAAATTGCGCCGCAGTCCAAATTCTAGTGCAATTACGTGAGACGACATATTCATGGAACGAGAGTCGTAGAATGGCTGATAACTTCATCAAATGTTTAGATAATATCAGAAGCCACCCTCTCTAAGACGGTAAATTCCTTTTATATTTAGGTTCCAAAATAAACACGGCACCAAACAGTTTAAGGAATTTCGTGAACTATTCGAGCGACTTCAGATGTTCCTTGATGAACCAAGTATCCTTCACAAGTTAATTGTGGCGACGGTATTCTCAAAAAGTTATGTTTGTACGCAATAAGCTCGTCAAGTTTTAAACCGATTCTTTGGGCCTTTCGGCGTCATATGGCGAGCCAGTCTAATGTGGCTATAGGGTATAAGTCGTTCCTTTCCGTATTTTCAGTAAGGGCTTTCTGTATGGTCAGTCGTCTAACGAGTTGTTTTGCGTTCTCTCTCTCGACCAGACAGTAACAGATAGCTCAGTTATCTCTGTTGCAACATTTCTGAAAGCTGATTCTTAAAGTCTGTTAACGCTTTCACATTCGACTTACGGACTGCACTCCGCGTTTCTACCTCAGTAAGCCGTTAAATGGATTAAAACAATCAAAATTAAAAATTAAAACGAAAGCATGAACTAACGCATTTCCCTCCAAGCTCCGATAAAGAAACTCTTATCTCCACAAGACCACCACAATAACTTCCGTTTTATGGCCAAGCAAACAGCTTTAAACAACCACTTGTTTATGTTTAGCCTCAAAGCAACGGAGCAGCAAACTTGCACCTATTAAACAACCACAATTACCATCTACTGTGGCTGCTGCTTCACCTTTTTCTCAAGTCCAAGTGCAAGCCCGTACAACTGTTGTATAACTTCCAACTAAAAACCGATACACAAGTACACGTCTCGAACGTGCAAATCCCTAATTTCTGGGAAAATAAAAAAATTTTCCGGATTACAACACGAGCCAGCAACTTGTTGCTAAGTTGCAAAAACAAAAACAACCCGCATGAACGTACTCGTACGGGTTTATTAATTCGATTGCATTCATTGGCCAAGATAATTGTGTTTGGCGCACTTAACTGTGCATAAATAAACGGAACAACGTTTCCCAACAAAATGTATTGTTTCCCCCAAGAAAACTCAGCAACATGACGATGAGACGGGGGTGGAGGCAAGCGGGCGCATATAGCAAAATCGTGTCTGGAAAAGCCATTTCTATCTTTCTTGGTGGTCATTAAAAAATACTACCGCCACCACCGCCACCAAAGGCACTGAATTGCTCGCGAAAAGAAAGTTGTAAAACGTAAATTTCTTTCAAGACTTTACAAACAAGCCTCTCTTGTGGAACAATTTGATTAAGACATCAGCAAGAGAAGGTACCACAATCTGTCGGAGTTCAACTGGGTGGTGGACTTGCATCACCCAGAGTGGCATACCGGTATCTTTCGCTAGGGAGTGTACCACCATTCGAGATGTTGTTTTGGAGTTTCATACTTTTGCTTTCTAGTAATTAGTTATGTAAAATGAAAAACCAAGAGAAAAAGTTTAATTAGTCGCGCCCGTAAATGGAAGGAAAG
Organism: Criorhina ranunculi; assembly: GCA_951813785.1. NCBI lineage: Eukaryota > Metazoa > Arthropoda > Insecta > Diptera > Syrphidae > Criorhina > Criorhina ranunculi. The sequence continues at coordinate 8,397,515 of OX638381.1, forward strand.
CCTGTTGATGAACTTTATGAGCATGCCTTTGCAAACTTGAGATTATTTGAAGGAAAAGCGAGTCGAACTTCGTGGTTATGAAATGGAATGCCAAGTAAACTCAATGATTTTACCTGGCAAGGTCAAAACCCGTTCTTAAAAAACACAACGAAAATGCTCACGGTTGGACTTCGACCATCGTCTAGGAATGGAAAGGAAGAAGAACTACATATGTATTTGCCACCCCCCACAGCCATTAAATGGGAAATGTCTTCCTTCCAGCTCTGCATCAGAAGGGAGCTGACGCAGTAGATCTCTTTCATTCATTGACATCTTCTGACAGATGTCAAGCAACGGGTAATAGTGAAATATATATCCAAGGCGGGCAGGAATCTAGATAATAACGCTTAGAAATAAGCCTTGTAGCCTTGAGGAAGCTTTCAACAGAATATCATGTGAGTCCACTTACAAGGCGGAGAATATTAATGCACCGTCAGGCTCCTTCTGATTTTCATCTTCCTCATCTCATTTTCCTTCGCAGCACTGACTCGATAAAGGGCCCTGTTTGGATCCATGTCTCTTATGTTAGGTTAGGTATGAGGGCTGGCGAAAAGGAGCGCCACACTCAGATCCCTAAGACCCATTGTGCTACCAGTAGGGGGGAATTCTTACCCTTAAACGTTACCCGCATAAAAGGTGTACTAGTAACTACTTACAGCGTTATTGGTACAAACCATCCTGTGGATTTGATAAAGCCGTTCAGATCGTTCACCGGTTTACCAGATAGTTCCTCGTAATCCCGGAAGAAATGTCGCCCGAGGAATTTGTGTCTTAGAAGGTACAGGCCGGGGCAGTGGCAGAGGAAGTAGGTTGTATCCTCATGAACTTCTTCGTCTCCGCAGCTTCTACATAAGTCCTCTTCCGTAACACGGAGTTATGACCCGTAATCACACCTACAAGGGTGGAGAAGGATTTTCTATCCTTTTGTATAAGTCTGGCGGTCCTAGCCGTATCAGTGGTTCAGTGGTAAAACGGTCGCCTGCCATCTCTCTTCACTCGAGATCTTCATTCTGACGATGTTTTCTGAAGTGATGTTGCCTGTCTGTTATTTCAGACTCCTTCTCTCTGCTGCCCTGCTACAGGTGAAAAAAGTGTAGTTTGCGCCATCTAGTGGAGAGTCGCCATACTGGCAAGCCGAGCTCTCTACTTTTTCCATCTCACCAGCCGGTGAGAAGCTGACTGAACTACTAAAGTTTACTTCTCCATGTTTCCGTTCCGTCCATTCAACAGCGTCCCTAATCAGCCTCGCCGTCCACCGTCCTCAAGTTTCAGTACTTCATCGCCGTTACGATTGTGACTTGGACCTTTGCCTCTACCGTGGCCGGTTCCACTACTATTTCAACTTTATGTTCGTAGACGAACTCCCGAGACAACGAGGACGGAGCTTGCTACTCTGAGACCTCCACGTCCTTATAATGTTCCCATCTACTTCCTCTATTTCTCTTGCTGTCTGCACGGTAAGAGCTTGCTACTCTGAGACCTCCACGTCCCTGTAATGATGCCATCTACTTCGTCTATACAGAAGAGTGACATGCGTGATCGACGCATAAGAAGCCTCCACCTGCTTGCAGTTGGACCACCTACAATTGCCATAAGGTGTTCTTGAGCGCGTTTAGCATATCTCTTCACCTAGCTGAGTTAAATGCATTTCGTACATGGCTAGCCGCCAATAAGACGATTTTTCTTGAACGGTTTTTACTCTGTTGGGCTCTTGGACGACTTTAATCACTTCCTCGAATGCGCCTATTGGGTAATTGGCTGTTCTGAATCCGTGATATCTTTTGAAAAGGCCACCTGCTCTCTGGACTGCTTCTGTCAGTCGTGTCCAGCATAAGATCCGGATCTCCTTTGCTGATCAGTGCCAAGAGTTGTGTCCTCCAGCTCCTATAGATCCTTAATCCCGTCATTAGGGCAACTATTGTATATGTTCACTTCGAACACTTCCGCTGGTATACCCAGGGGCAAATTCAAGTTTTGTCCTTGTAAGTCGTGTACGCAGGCATCAAGTACAGTCCGTGATGTGTCATACATTGTGATACGACCTTAATTCTCGACCAATTCCTATTCAAAACCACCCACCGTCGTACAATTTTATCTTGATCTCAGTTTGCAACCATAATTGTTGCCAGCAAATGTTGCCAAAGTTATTCACAAGTAATATCACCGATTTGGATATACATTACGCTGTTGACGCCTATTTTGACATAGCTCGTCCAAATTTTGACCCCCAACCTGAATGAAATTTTCAATTTAAATTCAAATTGGACTTGAGGTTTTCCTCCCCATCCCCCATCCCCCCTCTCTCTATGACTTTTGATGAAAACAAATTGAAAAGTTTGTATTTTATAAAATTTTATTAATGAATCAGTAACACTTGACAAAACTGGTCACGTATTCAATAGCGTCTAAGGCTGTCCTGTATTGTCCGGGCTTTTCAGTGCGAAAAACAAAACAACTGTTAATCGAATTTATTTATCGGTGGCGAATTAATTCCACACGTAACGCCAAATCGATATGTTTATGTTTTAAACGTTTAAAATCTATCATCCGTTGGTTTGTTATTTTCGTCGATAATTAATGAATGTTTTGAGGGGGGAAAGGGGTTACAAGGGTTCTCATATCTTAATCTTGATGAGACAGATAATGTGAATAATTGAAAGCACGTGCTCACACGGGGATGATGAAATACAATTAATTGGACGGAAGGATAAACTTGTACCCTTTTTCGACAATGTTGCACGCGCACGATTTCCTCCGAAACGCGTCCGCTTAGGGAATAACAATGCGCAACAATTGTGTGTGTTTTTGTGCCGCCTTTGGACATCCTGACAAGACGAAATATTTCACTTAATTGTAAAGAGATTTACAATGATTTTCCCGCACACACACAGTCAAACGGAACAGGACGGAACAAGGATTGTTCGTGTCAGAGATGAGAAGGGTACATGAGAGGTATCTAGTTCGTGATATCCATTCGGAATTATACTTACCGAACCCGCGCTGTGTGCGTTTGAGTAGCAGCCGGCGCGCTAAGGCCATCACACAAAACCTCTTTTGTAAACTGTCACGAATCACGATTTCAAGATTCGGTTGGTTTCTCTAGTTTTTTCCAATCCGTTTTCCCCTGTCAGGGATTGTTGATTACAATGGTTAGGCCCGGTTTTTTTTTTTTTTTGGGAAAAGAACGATTTGACCATTTGGGTGTCTGTCTCTGTGCTTCAGACTGGATGTGTTGAAATCCATTAAAAGGGCTTGGTTCGACGAGCCTTTTGTAATGATATACATTCTCGTATACCGACCGGTACAAGGATTGAAAGTGCCGGATGGATACAATGACCCTTGGCTTTGTTAAACATTGTGAAGGAACATTTAGGGGGGGAATGGAAATGGAAATGGAAGAGGTTGTGGATTATATTCGATTTAATTGACTTTAATGGCTGTTGGCACACGTTTTCGATGTCGCCGTTGTCGATTCACGCTGCAGATCATTGATCACATCAATGGATCGAGACCAGATGGTTTTGGGCACGAGAGAGGTGCAGTGAACCATGGAAAATTGTTTTGGAAATAGGAAAATATTTCTTTTAGAATTCTGAATGCGACTTCTAGGTTGGCTTGGAGCCGGTATGCTTCAAAATGAGGTTCAGCTACTCACATGCGTAATTGCACTTGAAAGTCTGTGGTTTACAATATTCTGAAAGACAGAAAAGACACTTTAGGCCCATTTCAATCGTTTCCAAAGTGAGGTAACAAAAACTCTTAAGGACCTCAATTCAACGAAGCCTTTGTTTTAGCAAATCCCGGCAGGAGATCCGACAAAACCGTGATTTGTATGGAGACCAACATATTCTTTCTGTCGCCTAGACGTCAACTGTTTTTTTTAGAGTCGCAACAAAGAGCTCAGCTTAATAAAGTGTCTCCCTAGGTTAGGTCAGGTTAGTTAGGAGTGGCAGGCCACAGGTTGCAACCTCACTTAGACCTGTGTTCCTTTGTGATACCTGTAGTGGATCTGTATTTCACCGGAGCTTGTTATGAAGCGCTGGAGGCTGCCTATGCTTATGTCAGCCAGATCACTTAGGTTGTGAAAGAAGGTGGCTCCTCTCCATAGTGTTTCCCTATTTTCTTGCAGAATTTGGTGGTATTCCGTTGGAAAAAGGCCGAATTGATCTCAAAAGTTTTTGACATTACCCTTAAAAATCGGGATACCTACATAATACACAAGGGCAAAATCCCCAAACCCTAAAATCCCCAACTTTTGAAAAATCCCCAAAGAAAATCTCCAAACTGTCCTGCGATTACCGCTCCGCTTTTTTGCTCTATTACTTGCTTGGCGAAGGCGATATAAGGCCATAACTCGGAATATAACAAAAACCTGTGCTTCTAAACGATTTTGGACATAAAAGGACCAGAGTAGCGAAGCGGAGCGGTAGCGGAGCGAAGCGGTGCAATACAGATTCCCAATATGGGGATTTTGGTTTTTGGAGAATTTGGTTTGGGGATTTTAGTTTGCGGTTTTTAATTTTGGAGTTTTCGTACCCAACCCTTAAAAATCTGGTTTGGGAGTTCGTTTTACCCGTTTCTTACACAGAAAGCCAAGTCTTTCTCTAGATTTTAAATACTCAACCCATCCATTCGATCTGATGTCGGCCGTAGGTTGATGGTGCAAAGGTGCTCAACAAGCTCTATCGGAAGCATTGAGTCTTTGAGCAAGTTAACCGAGAGGCTTGCACGCAACTCAAGCGTAGTACAACACACAAACGAAACATTGCTATCTTCATAGAAAGCCAAGCCAAGCTACCATGTCCTCCAAACTGGTGCAGGAATGCCGGAACGAGCTTGCCCGACTGGGTGAACGCTTTAGGGTCACACTGTTTTGAGTTCCAGGGCACGGTGGCATAATAGGAAACGAGCGTGCAGATGAACTAGCCAGGCAGGGCTCAGCTCTACACGGCTCACTCGCGGCAAGGGTCGACATCCCGCAGGGAGAGTCTTTAAACTCTCCACTCACACTTCCTGCAGAAGGCCAACCTCTAATGGAGAAGGTAAAGAAAGATATGGCCGACATATGATAGGAATAGAACAGAGCCCGCCCAGATATTGGAGACCATGCGGCCGAACTAGATATCCCTTACAACCCCCACTGCTGCAGTTACGGAAACAACAAAGGGGGAGGAAACTCTCTCCCATTTCCTCTGTAAATGTCCGGCAGTAGCAAGAGCCAAACTGCGTGCACCAACCATTTTTCGACGTCCTTAACGACATCTCGGGTAAAGGAGTACGAGATCGAATCTGTGTTCTTAATTCCACAAGCTGAATCTGGGCACCGAATGTCTTACACCCTCAACAACACACATCATTAACCAGGTCACACGAGTCGTGGTAATAAGAAGGCACACTCTTGTGCTACTTTGGTTCATGTCGAACCGCCACCTCTACCTACCTACATATCTAAACTACGATGGATTGACCAGTTCTAAAAGGCATCAGAAGCCCAATTTCCAATGAAGTGAAACTCTTGAAGACGAAAACTTTCCGTGCACTCTAGACTTTCAAGCATTGTAAGGGCACTTTTGGCAAAACATTGGGCAACATGACAGTGCCGTAGTGGATATGTCATCTGACGCAATAGTTCCAGAACAAATGGACTAGTGTGTAAATTTCAGACGATTGTCCCCAGGACTGGTTTTCGATGGTCAGAGTCTAGCCATATTAGTCAGCTTTCTTCTAGAAAAAACATACACTTAGACCAAAAGTAGGTCCATTGTGATAGCGAGGTAAAGAATGTAGTCGAACTTTTATAGATTGCTCCAAAACCAACTAAATGAAGCACACTTGAGGGGTTGTACCTATTTGTAGTAAAATGGATTAGATGCTCCACCCGCGTAGTTTGAAAATGTCTAAAATGTTCAGCTAGCAACATTCAATTTCATTGACGAAATCCCCAACATTCAAGCCTCTACCACAACCCAATTTAAGTTGTGTCCCCTTTTTTTTGTAATTACATACCCGTACAACCCTAAATAAATGTCGCAAGGTGATTCCCCATCTAATTCACGTCAAATTTCACCTTGTTCCCGCATTTTTCACTTCAACTTAAAATCAAGTTTAGAAAATCAACATTTAAGTGAAACTTGTTGCGGAGCACCCAAAGCCAACAAGTTTCCCAAAGATACATTGTTCACTATTTGCTCATTACCACAAGTTTTTAATGTTGCACATTAAACGACACGTTCACACGGTTCTTTTTTTGTGCGGTTGGTATTTGGATTGGTCCGTGAAGATACTGCGGTACTGTTGAGTTTGATTACTCCTGGTGGTGCGTACCAGTGAATCAACTTTGTTGACACCTTGATTTGTGAAACCAAAAATATGAGTTAAAACGTGTGGAAACTTGTTCTTGATTTAGGTGATCCACTGGTGACTTTTTTTTTGTCAAAGGAGTTTATAGAAATTGAATGTGGTGACCAAAGTGATGATGGGCGAGGCCCCCACAACTTTCCCACAAGTTTTTAGATGTTGTTTCTTGTTCAGAGCTTGTTGGAGGACCCACTTTAGCATCACTCCGACACATGTATGTTGTGGCTGAAAATCACTTTCAGTTTGAGATTGAAACAGACAATTTGGAATAGTCGTCGCCCTCGTGCAGAGACAATAGAGCTAGACATGGTCGTTCACTGCTCCAGAAGCTGTTGTAGACTCCGTATGAGGATGAAAACCCGTCAAAGTATCGGGCTCTAACGCAACACCGCGACAGATTTTTACGCATAAAAGCAAGCGCTGATGGTCGTCGTGGCTTAGTGGTTAGTGGGTTGGACTACTAAGCGGGCGGGCACAGGTTCGAGGCTCAGCGAAGTTTTTCCCAGCACCACCTATTGGCAACCATTGACAAACTTTCAAGACTATACTCTGCAATGAAAAAACTTTCATCCGCCGTTCGAAGTCGGCGATAAAAACTGTCGGTCCCGGGCTCTTTATGAGCTGTCGCGCCAAATATCCGGATTGACTATTCTACGGTAAGTTATTCGAGGACAGACAGCTATACACCTTAGTTTGCTCCCTTTTGGCCACATCTATGGAGATATCTTTGAGCTTAGCTTCTTCTAATGCGGATAGTTAGATCATCCTGTCATACATGGCTCTTCACAACAGTGGACTCAAAACTGAACCCTGTGGTACACTCATCACTTCAAGACGCTTCTAAGAAGTGCTTTTACGTTGTCGTGACGAGCTTAAAACCCTCACCGCGAGCCACAACGTAACACTCTTGAGGGTCCTGGATCACAAAGGTACCCACCGAAGCGAAATGGCGACCATCACTGGCCGATCAGTACTGCCCGCTCCAGTACTCGTCAAATCTAGCATGACACTTGACTTCCAAAGACAAGCTGACGGGAGATGGAGCGCACTCCCATCATGGCGCAACTCCAGCAAACTCTGGCCAAACATCAGCAAAATAAAAACATGACAAATTCTTGGGCTAAACAGATCAAACTGAACACTCCTCATAGGGGTTATCACAGGCTACAACCTTCTGGCGGCCCACGTTAAAAGAATGCGGGAATACAGATGTGGAACAGAACACATTTTACTTATTCGAATGCCCCAGTCTACACAGAACAAGAAAGACGGCCTTCGGAGAATACTATTTCAACGACCTGAGCGACCTGTCTTATCTTAGTTATTTACTTCCTTAAGGTGGCTCTACAGTCCGAGGTGGACCTGGGCCTCAACCAGCAAGCGTCTCCAGCCAGTTCGATCTTTAGCTAGCTGCCTCCAGTTTCGCACACTAAATTCGTTGAGGTCCCCTTGAACTTGCGTGCGCCACCTAAGTCGCGGTCTTCCTCTACTGCGCTGTCTCTCGGGGGAGGATTCGAAGATTTTTCGGACCGGAGTATTGGTATCCATCCGTTCTACATGACCCAACCAACTCAGTCGTTGGACCTTCTGGCTAAGTCTATGTCACTGTACAGTCTGTACAGTTCGTCGCTGTATCTCCTCCACCACTCATCGTCTATGCAGACGGGACCGAAAATCACCCGAAGTATTTTACTTCCGAAGCAGCCAAGAGCACCCTCATCCATTTTTGATAAGACCTGCCTAACCATAAGTACTAAAATTCACGACGAATTCAGGATGGTTCAGGGAGGCCGTAATCAAACTCACACAGACCTTTCTTTTCTTTTTGTCTTTTCAGATTGAACATTCCATATTAGAGGAACACAATGGATCCATACCCACCTACCTACCTATCTAAGATGTGTATTCAGTTCAAGAAGCTGAAAACTTTCCGAACATCCATCGTAAGAACAGAATTCCCGCAAAGCATTCAGGGCCTAACTTCTATCTTCTGCCTTAAGGGGTTTTTGTCATATGCACGATCTTGGTGTAAATGATACATTCCAGGACCTTACCACCATGTCCAACATACAGAAGAGGTAAATCGATGATGAATCTCCACCTCTCTACTGCAATTAAAGGTAGAAGCACTGAAAAGACTGAGTTGTCTTCTTAAAGCATGAAGATCTACATTTTTTGATGGAGTGTCCCTGAAGTCTATTTAAGTCATCACATCGAACTTCTGTAATCGGATTCCTTAAGGAATCGAGATTGACAAAGGTTATTTCGATTACAGAAGTTCGATGTGATGACTTAAATAGACTTCAGGGATACCCCATCGACCCAACTCTTCTTACTTTTTAGCTATATTTTGCCCTAAGACTTACTGACATATAGGTTAGCGGACCCATTGTCTGATTATTTACGGGTCATGAGCTTCACAAAATTTATCACGAAAGAGTCAAAACGTTATCATTTGAGTTCCTGCTCAAAGGAGTCCATAGACATCTTCAGTTTGGAAGTCACAAATGATAAGACCTGAATATATTCCGCTCCAGTTCCCTCCAGTTCCATCCCCCTAGACCAGGCCTTCTTTAAACAATCTTCCACCTTACAAGTACAGATGTGTTCTACATTTTCATACTTCAATTGTTCAACAACACTTCGTTGGTATAAACTTGAACTTAAAACAGCAACCTATGTCTACACATGTGTTTGTAAAAACCACATGTCATGCCTGAATGCACTTGGTTTTTCGAAAAACCACAGTGTTGTCCCCTCTCCCCAACCATTTGCCATTCGAAGAGTCATTGTACTAAAAGAAATTGTTTATTCAAGCCTTCGGTTGTGTTATGTCGGTTTGTGTGTGCCTTTTCAATGTCATTAACGGACAAACGACCGACGCCCCTTTTTTGGTTTTAAAACAAAAAAAAAGGTCAAGATTCTCGAACCGACTACCGAAAACAATTAGTATGTACTCGTACATACCTTCGTGCGTACATATGTAATGATAATTGTGGGGAATGCATAAATTAACCAAGAAACAGTCAACAAAAATAAAATTGAAAAAAAACTTGAAGACAGCTTTTACCGGAAAATGGTTGTAAACATCAGCATTCTGTGAGATACAATCGTTTCTGACATTACAAGCTCGCGGGGGATTAAGTTCTCTCGTTTAATGTCAGAGATCTTGACTTGTACATAAGTGGTTGCTTGCTTGATTACGGCTTAAGAAGATTATGAAATAGTTTTTTTTTTTTGGAATTACCTAATACTCTAGGACTGTGCCATGAGTTCTAAAGAGGATATGAGAAGTAGCTGTTGTTTAAATCAAGGTCTAGGTGGCCTTATATTTACCTTCTGACAAATCATCTTATGACAACATTCTGAGAGGAAGTTAGAAGGACTGGAAGTCCTGTCTGGAAAAGATTGGATGTTCGCAAAAAGACCAACCACCAACTTCTCCATGCACTTTCACATAATGAAGCTCGGATGTCTAGCACCTCGACTAGAGATTGGATTCCAACCGCTCTATGGTCAAAGAGCAGTCGAAGTTTCCTTTGAATTCAGGGGAAGTTTCCCTTGTGACATCTACAGTTTCAGTCAGACCAATGTGCTCAAGGAATACTTTATACCGGCCCATCTGATGTTTTTGGAGCTCAAATCAGTAAGGATCCGTTTATTCGACTTCTTAGTACATGCTCAGGATTTGAGTCTTCAGATTGAAGGTTGTATCGTATACGGCTACGGAAAAAACAAATCGATGTTGCAAAGCTACAAGAAGCTTCGGATATGGACGGATTTAATGTTGACAATCAATGCAAACAAAATAAGCACAACGACCTTCGGATCCACATTTGGATGTTAGGTCGCTAAATACTTAAGCCGCGTGCAGTCGAATACTTTCGCAGAGCCCTAGACTGACAGTACCCAAGAAGAGGACGGGCCGCACAAAATGAGAATGAAAAACTGCGGCATATAGCACAGCGATTGCGGAGTTGTCTTGGAGGCAGGCTAAGGTAGTAAGTCTCGAATTCAAGACATGTGACAATTCGTATCAATTCGTCAGCATCAACCTGATAACGACACTTAAAGCGGCTTCTATAAGGTCTTGGACACGATTTACGAGCAGTGCCTTAACTTTGGCATTAACTTTGTCTTGGACGACTGCACGACACCAACTCCGAAAACGTATTAAAGCTTAACGGCGGGCGAATGACTGTCGCATCTTACACGCGATTTCTGCATTCCCAAGGACACGTGGAGATCTCTTGATTAATCAACCTCAAGTTGCGATCGATGCAAGATACTCCTACTGTAAAAAGAATGTCCCAGGTAGATAGGCGTCCCACGGGACTCACTTAAGCTCAGAACCCGTTGTGATCTGATGAAGAATGTTCAAACTCGAGCTACAACCTCGTTAAAGCCACTGTGCGATTACGGATATTTTTTTTTTTTTATAATTCACTAGCGCTAAAGGGGTTATGAATACGCTTATGATGCTATTCACACAGCGCTAGTGTTGGTGTAGTGATTTGGAAACTCAGGTGGTATTAGGTTTCAAAATTGTTTGCTCCGAGGGTGGTGTCCGGAATGACTGGGGAGAATTATTGGTACTGTTGCCATTTGCTTATAATTCACAGTATTTCTTTCGAACATCCCGATACCATTAGTAGTCAACACTTTCAAGCCATATGACCACCCTACTGCCAGTGTTATGCCTATGCAGTAGACTTGACGTCAGCTTTTTTCCGCAGTTGATCGGCATTTTTTTTGACATCGGGATTCGAACCTGGAACCTTCAGCGTGACAAGCGATGACGCAACCACTACACCATGGTCACCCTCACTATTTGTCATTGGAGGCAGGCTTAGGTAATAAGTCTCCAGACATGTGATTGAGGGCCTTATGACAACTCGTATCAATTCATCAGCATCAGCCTGATAACGATACTAAAGGCGGCTTCTATGAGGTCTTGGACGTGATTTACGAGCAGTGCCTTAACTTTGACATTAACTTTGTCTTGGGCGACTGCACGACACCAACTCTAACAACCCATTAAAGCTAAACGACTTAATAGCGGGCGAATGAGTGTCGCAGCTTACACGCGGTTCCTGCATTCCCAAGGATACGTGGAGATCTCTTGATTTAATCAACCTCAAGTTGCGATCGATGCTAGGAACTCCTCCTGTAGAAAGGATGCTCAAACTAGGACTACAGTCTCGTTCTAGCCACTGTGTGATAAGGGATATTTTCATTAACGCAACGTTAGACGGTAACAAACGAAAGAAATCGCCTGAGCCTTCTACTATTGATGGTCTTTTAGTCTTCTAAGATACCTAGCATTAAGTGTTAAAGACCTCTCTTGCGCTGGGTTTCTCTCGGTCTTCATTATGAAAGCCTTGGTTTGACAAATGACACATGGAGCCAAACAGGAAGTATTTGAAGTTTCTCTCCAAAGAAGAAGCTCGCGAGATCTACAATCAGAAGAGAAGGGAGAAACACTACATTCTCAGAAGGATTAAACCATTTATAGAGACAAGCTATACAGACTCTTACCTAGTTTTGGCTAAGATGACGACAAAGAATGCTTGTTGCTCCACGAAAGTCGTTTTTAAGACCTCATCGAGAACCTTGGGATCAAAAACAGGATTTAGGAAAGGTGATGCACTGTTGTGTTGAATGAAACGAATTGTGCGAAAGTTAGGTACTAGCCAACAGAAGACGCACAGTTTCTGGCCTACGTCGACGATATTGATATCAGAGGCAACACAAGTGAGGTTAGCAACAAGCGAAACGGATAGAACGTCACAGTGGACATCTGTAACTTCGACGAGGAAACGGACATTCTCTAACTTGGCTCTGCTATAACTCCTAAGAAAGCAACTGAGTTGTTATGCCTGTCCTGGCTTATCCCAAACTACCCTTTTCATTCCAGTTTTCTTCTATGGTGCAAAAGCATGGCAAAGCATAACCCCTTTAGCGCTAGTGAATTATAAAAATTAAAAAATAAAAATTAAGATATTTGGTTTGCATTGACCAGCCTTGAAGAAAAAGATTCAACGACGAGCTGTTCAGCAACGTCATCCTAGTCATAACGTATTGGATGTTTGAGAGCAGAGTCTAAGAGTCTGACCTTGAGAAATCCGAGGTACTGTCCGACTAACAAACTAGTCAGACAAGGCTCTCTAGGTACAGATAGTATCGGCAGTCTAAACTCTTACGTTAAGAAATCGAAATAGTTTCAGGGGTAGACTTTGGTTCCCATCAACCCTAGCACTTACAGTGGGACCACAATAGACTTTCTTTCGGTCTAAGTGTACCTCTTTTTTAAAGGACCACAAGCAAACTAACCCAAAGGGACACAATACTTACTTACTTACCAGGCCAGCGACCCTTGGAGGGTTTGAGACTGAACTAATGTAACTTTTCATCCTTCACGGTCCCGGGCACGCTGCTTCCAGTTTACTAGACCAAGCCGGAGGTTCGGTCTTCCTTTTCTTCGTGAACCAGGTGGCTGGGTTTCAAAGATCCTCTTAGCTAGAGCATTTTCGTCCATCCGCTCGATGTGGCCGAGTCAGTGCAGTCGACGGATTTTTGCTTTTGACTTAACCAAGATTCTTTCATTTTGGCACAACTTTTTTCTGAGTTCTTTGATTTGGAAGAGGAGTCCCGGTGTGCAGTTATTTCAAACCACGAAAGCTTATGACATTTTCTTTAAAAAATGGAATACCCCAAGCTTGGACACCATTCCTAATGCCTGGGCCTTTTCTTCAAGCGAATTGGAAATAAAGGGCGATACTTGATTGCGCCAATACGAGTTAAATAATGGAAGAGTACAATAAAAGTCTTAACTCACGTAGGTTGAATCATATACATATCTAGGGCTCAATTCGTAACTGCGCACTAATTCCATGAATTTTAAAATTAACAACAAAATTTTTTTTGTTTTAACAACTCTGTAATCTTATCGTAGAAAGGTCTGTTTTTGGTTCACGCTTTGTCATGACTTAATTTAAAAAACAAAAAAAAAAAACCACTTAACACTTAAATTCATTTGTCATGACATTTATTAATCTTTGCGTTGAAATTAATTTTAAATACTTTTTTGCAAAAGGAATACAGGTATTGAGCGGTGTAGGGTAATCAAAAACAGTCATGAAGGTAAAGATATATGGTTTTGGGGATTGTTTTGGTAAACAATTCACGTATTTATTTCCGCTGGTCGAGATTCAATTGGTTATGTTGCAAAATCATATAAAAAACGAATGAGATATTAATTTTTTAACGACGTTATGTCAGGTCTTTTTGAAGCTTGTTGACGAATTAGCTGGGAAATAGAAAAAAAATATACGATCAATGAACTGGTGGTCATAAATGGTCAACCAAGGAGTCCAAAAGCTCTATGAATCACCTTAAGTTATGGCAGACTAGAGACATTCTAAAAGTGGACAGGGAAGAGCTTAGACTGGTCCTATCTATTCAGCGTCTCCCTTGAAAACATGCGAATGACGGGCAGTAGCGCACACTCATAAAAACCACTCTTTCATCTTAGGCATCAAAAGAGTTGAGTTGAGGGACGTCTTGATGTAAAATAAGCAATAATATCCAGAGGTTCAGCTACTAGCCACTGTTTCCACATGTCTCTATCTGCGTAGCCCATTGTCTGCACGAACTTTTGTTGAATAGTAGACTATTGCTTTAAATTCAATGTTGCCACATTCCATGGTGAACAACCTAAAAGCCGTTTTAGTCAACTTGATCCGTACCTAACTACCCTTGGTTAATCCAACCCCCAGTCTGGTTGCATTCGCGTTAAATTTAAGTGGCGCATTACCTAAGAAGATATCTTTCTTTACTGTAACTTCGAAATGGATGCAAAGACAAAGGAGTTAGATCGCATTTCTCCCTTCGTTCTATATGTCATACTCATCTTAAGAGATGAACTTCAACTTAAGGAACAATACTGAACAGTTCAAAACTTTAAAATACTCATTTGCTAGTTTAAGCGCCATCCATGGGATTAATGAGCTAATAACATCCTAATTTGAGACTTCTTAACTAAAATACACTTTTTCCCCTAACCTTGCTGCATAAGGGCTGTTCCAATCTCATACACATCGTAACTTAAGACGACCATTGAGATGATTCTTTCTTAAGTTATCTACAGGGTGCTTCAATGAAATTCGAACAATGTTAGATTGAAGCTATTGGCACACAGCTATCCTGTTCCTACCGCTAGAATCTTCAAACTTATGTGCCACTTAATACGAGTCATGGTTTCAAGAATAGATCAAATAGAATAAGCCGTTGGACTTGGCCGAAGAGAGTATGGTGTAATCAATGGAGTACCACAAGGATGCATACCCACGCCATTACTATTTCTAATGCACGATATGACATAAACTGTGGACACAATATTCGTGCTGAAGTTTCTTTCAACATTGATTTGGTAGATAATTATCTTCTTGGAATACACTACCGTGGTTCGGGAATCTAATCGACCAAGCAATATCGGGCTCTAGCCAGTAGATCTCGGAGCTCAATCCTTCTTCGGTTTATGATCTACTCGTATCTGTGAAATTTTGTTCAGGTTTATATTTTCACCCTAACCCTAGTCCGTGTCTGTTCCTAGCTTTGTCCAACTTGTAAATAGTACAATGGCCTACATCGCTCGTTTTCGAGAAGTTGGATTATTTTAAACGCAGGACGCATTTGACGGGTGTTTTTAAATCAGAGCGAGTATAGGATTGCAGTTGGAGTGGTTCGAATGGCCCTAGTGGCATAGGAAATTTTCAGGCAGAAACGCTTTTTGGTGTAGTGCTCGGAACAACTCAGATTTAGTTCCTTTTTCTTCTTATTTTCGGTGGATGTTGCTGTTCCCTAATCGAGCTCGAACCTGTCCAATTCAGGTTATAAGCAAACATACTATCCACCACACCATCGCCATTGGATTCAATTCCTTGGAAAGTTCCTTGAGATTTGTAACCTTTCCAGCCACAAGTCAGGGCCCCTACTCTATATTGCGATTCTTAAGTTCGGATTGTTCGAAAGTGGACATTTTGTACCGACAGTTTGAAACGCAATTCATGAAATCTATACAAAATGTCCGCTTTCGAACGATTGGATCTTTAGAATCGCAAAACAGAGTAGGGGCCCAGGATCGATCTAACAATGGCTGCGTACATGCAGTGGATGATGGTGTGGTGGGTTTAGGTCCTAATTTTTTACCAAATATTTTACAGCACGCATCCGTGTTCAGTCGTGTATGCCTTTCTGAAATTTGGAGCGTAAGTCCAGTCTGTGTCTTAGTTTCATTACAATTTCGTTAGCTTTTGGACCCCTTTTTGCGGGATTCCCTTTGATGCCTTCCAGTTCAAAGCTCATGTGTCTCATTTTGAGCATACACTTCACCCAGTCTGATAGCATGGGGGGGTCCTATCTAAAGTCAGTCCAGTGCTGTTCTTCCTTCAGATTTCACTTCTATGTATGTCCAATGTTCAGTAAGGCCGGTGGCGTCTTGTGATTGTTCCTATCACTTCATGTATAACTGGCAGTCTCAACTGAGAATGAGGGAAAAGAGTCTGTTGCCCAATTGATTTTCCATACGTCTCAGTTCCGTTGGCAGTTCAAAGTGAGTGAGACTTTGTTGTATTGCACCCTGAAAAGTGAGTCCTGAAAAGAAATTAAAGGGACTTGGTGCAATACTCAGTCCATGATAAAACCTGTTAAGATGGACCAATGACTGATGAAACCAAAAGAATGACCGTTCCTGCATACATCATGGAATGGATAATAATTTTCAGTCATCAATCTCATGAAGAAGACAATCCACCACAATTTTAACAATTTTCACTATTAAAACCCGGAGGCAAAGTAAGCAACACCTAAGTAGGCGAACATGTTTCAATAAAATGATTTACAACCAATTCCATCCACACGTCATTTCGTTCATAAAATGCAAATTGGCTTATAAATTATGCAAAATCTATACGTGATATGTGCGCCACCCTGTTCGAGAACATATCACGGTTTTGTACATAGTGCCACAACAAACAACAACAAACATTGCATTCATGCATAACACCTAAGAATGAGATCTTTATCTTGGAACTATCCATTCATGATGTTGCTGCATCATTCTTGTTTAGCAACTTATCAAACTGCTTAAGTAGTTGCAGTCCAGTAGCGACGTCTCCTGCTGTCAAGACGTCACTATTGACCTCGGTGCGGTAGAACTATGAATGTACGTTTGCGGTTGTATATGTTGCTGTGGTTGTTGAAGTTGCTGATTGATTCGTTTGCCTTTTTTGTTGAATATAGGTTAATGTTGCAAAAGATTTTTCTACGTTTGTTGTCTCATTTTATATTTAATTATTTAAACGACAATAAGATGTCCTAGTCAGTTCTAGAGCAGATGCGTGATGATGTTTTATGGAAACAGGATTCGTACGTAGATATCGATGAAAAGGTGAACATTGTTGCAGGCAAACTGGAACATCACAGGTGGTGATTGATTTATCTCGATTTTTGTTTGATTTATAAAGCATCATTTGAGTGACATTTAGTTTAAGATAGATTGTCAGAGCTTACGCAAAGATTGTCATAAGACTGTAATTGCTTTTTACAAACGTTAATTAGTCAACTTATTGTTGTTGAGGTTAATAACTGCGCCTTATAAGTGCTCTACATGGTTGACTCATAGTCAGAATACTTAAGCTTGAAGCAGTGCTTAATTGCTTCTATTATAAGGTTGTTTATGGGATTGTTTACGAGTGTTGAAAAGCGGCTAGCTTTTGAATTGTGATAAAGTAGGCAAGGTCACCTTAGTATGTGTCTGACGTGGTACGAATACTTTGCTCTGCTTTCGTGTTTTGAAGTCCAAGTTTGAGAACTACGCAACAGATTATGATACAAATTTGCCGAGTGTTTCGTCCCTATAGAGGGTTGTGTATCGGAGATGCATGTGGAAATCAAGGAAATATTCGACATTACGGCAATTTATTATCACAGAGTGCACGGTCAAAGTTCCCAAAGCCACAGAAATGCTATTTTTTTCGGTATGGGAACTTGCAGCCTTGTAGCCCTCTTGTGTGTACAAGAACGTCAATGAAAAACACGGAAAATCAAGAGCCAATGCCTTGAATACTTCAACAGGGACCATTCGATTCTGGTACATTTCTTCTCTTATCACCACTCCACCTGTGAGCTCCTTTCTCCGACGAAGTCATTAGCATCCTTTGTTTTTTCAAAGCTTTGACTGAATCAATAACCCCGCAAGTATCTAGTAGATCATCATCATAATGGACCTCCTTTGTTTGGTCTTAGTATGTCTAGTCCGGACAGCCGTATTAACCTTACCTAGCCTAGGCACGTAAAAGATTCTCAATCCGCCTTTCTTTCGAAACATTCCCAACAATTCTAAAAAAATCAACTATTCCAGATCGGAGTCTGTCCGATCGAAAGATATACTCGTTGGTTCCTTTCTTATAAAACAAGACACAAGATAAACTCTTAGCCACTCTTGATGAACGCATAAAACCTGAGTGTACTTCTGTTGAAGCGTAGACTATTGTTTGAGATGATTGTAATGTAAGGTGTCCACTAGTTCCATATTTTGTACTCAAGAGTGTAGCAACCTTACTAGCTCATGTAAGTTGTACACGAAAAAGTGAGACAAGTCTTCTTCAAAGCTGCCGCCACCATTATACCCAAAATAATCACAGATGCTAACAGTAGAATCGGGTTACATCGAATAGTTTAGCCGCGTATTTAGGTTGATCAATGACCATCATCTCCAATTGTTTGAATGCCCTACACCTTGCAATGTTTTTAGAAGTTCTACTGTAACGGAAGCCATTAAAGCTTTTCGATGTGAAATCACTCAGAGCTACCGGAAGGATAGTAGAAGAAGCAGAGCTAACATCTATTGAACTTTCGAACCAGTCGAGACCATTTGCAAAAAGTCCCCCCAAACAGATTGTCACAGTACAAGGAGTGGAAGTGCCTGAAAGCCATAAGCTACATACATGGCAGACTTTTTGGTAAAGGAGTGTTAAAACAACCTCAAGGCCAATTGCAACAAAGTATGTCTACCTAAGGTAAAGGGTAGAGTCACGCAGATAGCAAGCCAAATTGGCAATGTGTGGTGCATAAATCTACAAATTCGTTGATCATCAGACCAAAAGTTAAAGCTCGTAAAAATTCGTTTCTGTAAAAGATGAACAGTAGTGGATCCAGTATACAACCTTGTGGTACACCATGAAAATTTGCCTTTTCTACGTGTTTGGTGGCTTCTATGGTTCAATAACAAAACGAATCTCATGAAATGCTTCACCACTTCAGACCTGTTCAAGATCATAACCTAACTGACACCCCGTAAATAAACTTAAAATACCTCTCAGACATTCCCGCTACTGAAATTCTAACAATTATCTAATTAAACATAACTGTTCCTGTAGCCAACCAACTCTCTATCTAAGTCACATTTAATTGTCATCTGAACTGGTCGCGCCACAAGAAAGAAAACCCGTCGCGCTCGATGTCATTTCAAGTTCAACCCATTCAAGTCCAAGAGTCGCCATCGTTTGTCTTTTCACTTCCAGAGTCGCCGCGGCGCGCATAAAAATGTCTGAAAAGACATTTATTTTTGCGCGCACATTGGCTGGCAATCCACGGAGCACTTTACATTCCAAAAGTATCTGGCAGTAGAAACCAAAAAAAAAAAACAACGACGACAGTGGCGTGTGGTTGGAAGTAGAAGAAGAAGTTTGCAAGCGTTAAACGAGACGTTAACACAGAGTGGATACGCCAGATACATTCGGTAGATACATTCGCTAGATACATCAGCTTGAGGAGTTGACAATTTATTTTGCTTGGCGCATTTGTCTTACCATCTATGCCAACGTCATAGTCATTATCGCCAGTAAAGGTGCTCTCAAATTTAAGCCAAAAAAAAGGTAGAAAAACAAACGTTATTCGCTTCTCATTCCGTTCATCTTTAACAGCATCGAAGACGACCACCACCGCCTCCATTGCCATCAATAACAACTGTTGACTGCGAGTATGTTGCTGCGCAACATTCCGCAAAAGTACTTCGCGTAATTACATCCACACAACTTCCATTCATCTAGCTGGATACGATGCGTGTATCTAGTATCTATGTATATACATCAGCTATGGTTTGTTGTTTACATTGTATCTGGTGGATACTGTTTCTTTTTTTGCACTCTCACTGCGTGGCAGATCAATGACAGTTATTCGTCCAACATAAAGATGTGTGTAATTATTTCGAGTTGCCGTTTAAATCGAAGTGCAACAAACTGTTGTTGGTTTGTCTTTTGTTGCCGACACAGGAGGAGGAGGAGGCGGCAGAACTGTAGAGAGGTCTCCTCCTTCGGATGCAATTGCGGTGGCGGCGTTAAAGATGGTGCTGCGTCTCGTTAGATTTGATTGCGGTGTGGCATGTTGTTTGCCGTTTACAGAGGGTAATTGATTTATGACTAGCGGTGTGGGAGTGTTATTTTTGTTTTTCTGTTTAAGAATGAACACCTAATGTTGCATGGCGCACAAGTGCCTCATTATCTTTGGTCATAGTTTCTCTTAACTAAGGAGAAAATCAATAATTGGACAGTCTTTCATTTTTGATTGTGGGTGGAGAGATGATAGTTGGGCTAAAAGATTGGAAAATGTTGCAAGGAATGCTGCTAAGGGGAAATGGCAATAAACATTTGCAGTGGGAAGATCCGAGTAATTGGTGGAATATGTCACTTCATAATCATTAGATGAGTGCTTGTATAGCCCGAGGTGGATCTTGGTCGAACACGCCTCTCCCGGCAAAGTCATTGAATGTTGCAAAGAAACTAGATCTTGTCATCAGTCCAAAGTGGTTTTTGGCCTCATCACACACAAGCCTCTATAGTCAGTTAAACCTTTCGTAATTGTCTGCAAAGGTATGTAGAACTAAAGGGTAGTTCATTGAAAGTGTCTTCAACAATGCTGCAAGGAATGTTGCTTTCAAACTTTCTGTCATTTACAAGACAAGAGTTTTGAACAATTAACTAATCAGCCACTTGTTCAATCGTCTTTAAATTGTCCCCAAACGTGTAACTAACCTTCAATTTGCTGAAAATGTCTGCAACAATGTTGCTTAAAAATTTTCCGTCATTAACAAGGCAACAGCCTGGATCAAATGATCGAACTAGCTTTTTTCACAAGTTCAATTCATTCCTAATTATCTCCAAATGTTGCTAGCAATGTTTGTAGGAAAAAATGTTGCTAGCGCTACAGTCTTTAGGTGTAGGTTATCATCGTAAGTGTCGATGTCGGTATTATTGGCACGACCGGAGCCGTTAGAACCACTCCAAGAATCACGGATCAAAAAACGGAAAATGGGTGGATCAAGTTGCTAGAGCCCGACATTGTCCTGTCAATAAGGCTTTTGAACCACGAAGCGCAATGTCCAAACAGCAATAGTCGATGTATCCCAATCTAGCTAGGAATGGATTAGAACAGAATCTCTCAAGGGTCGATACACTTGTCAAATCTAGCGATCCTCACAAATGCTCTCTCACAAAAGTGGCTCTTCGTTGGATTACTCCTAAGGAAATGTTTCGGTCTAGCGTTTATGGAATCTTTTATGCCAACGGAAATGAAAAGCCGTCTCATTTGTGAAGTACACATAACTGGTCCTTAATGACTTGCTTGTAGCATAACCATTTGTATTTTAAAATGATAATCCTCTAAATAAGTGAGCAAACAGATCCGGTCCGCTATTGCTATAACAACCACCACATCATAATCCTTATCAAACTTCAAAATGTACAAACTTTGCAGATTTCTTCAAAAAAATCTCTTCACAATCCAGTTGATACTTATCGAAAACTACGTCAAGGATAGTTGTCATCCTTACAAAAGTCTTTTTTTAGTCTTTTTGTTTCAATGGCATAACCATTTCTGACATGTTTCTTCTTCCATTCAAAATCTCGAAACGAAGCTTGTTTCGTAAACACCGTCATTTGTTTATGTTTATGTCCCTAATTCCATTTAACCCCTAAAAAACGTTCTCAAGGACTTACCAAAAGTGGTTTCCACCGTCAACACAAATTATATTCTCCTTCCAGTATCATTCGAATGGGGTTGGCTTCGCGCCCTAAAATCTCTTTTTGCACGAGAATCGATTTCACTTTTGTTTCGTTTTTTTTTTTTTGCACACACAAATACCACGAAACAACCAACCCCATTGCTCGAAAGAATACAATCTAATTCTCGCACCCACCCACCTCTGCAACTCCATCTTTTGGAGGAAAAATTGTATTTCGGAAGTTTCGGTATCACGCGCGAATTATCTTTATGGCGTAACTTCATCAATTTAACCCTTCCACCAGAGTTTTGGTCTTCCCACATTTGAAATGGGTTGACAGGGTGTACAAGTATGCCTCTGTGTGTGTGTGTATTTGTGAATGTGGAACGGGTGCACATCGATTTTTATATCTTTACCTTTGCACTTTCTCTTTATACGATTTAAAAATAGGAACACTTCCGCCAACATAAGGGTGGTGTAGAAGGAGGAGAGCATTCCTATGAGTTCTTTACTTTGAGGTAGATTAGGGCCAACTAAGTAGGTTAATTTTGTCTTGCTGTAGAATGCGGAAAAAGGTAGAATATATAGGAATGCTAAAAGTGACTCTTCCAGGTTAGATATGACACTTTAAAATGGAACGAACAGTGGGAGTTAAAAGGTGTAAAGAAGAATGAAAAGAAAGTCCACTTGGTGATATGATAATTTAAAAGGAATGCCACAAGGAAGTCATTAAGGACCAATTATGTTAACTTCACATGAGATGAAATAAGTTGTTTAGTTTCTCTTTTTTGTGGGCTTATGTTGATTTTGAAAACAGCACGAAGGCTGACAATAATCTCTGTGGGTTTTGGATGGCCGGTTCGTTCTTTTAGACCGCCAAGAAGGAAGCTACTTAGCAAAGTAAAGCTTAGGCCTTCATAGTGCTTTAAAGAAATTCAGATTTAATATTGACAGTGGGCTTACATTTTGAAAACCGTTTGAAAAATTAGCTATCGGCTCATGATTTAAGGGTTCAACTTTCGCTGTTCTAAACTTTACGATTATATCGGCAGGGTTTATCACAGCAAAGGTTGCTCGCAAAGCTGGTGCCGAACATTCAACCCTGCAACTCCTACGAAAGTCATTGTGAGATTTCGAGTAGCTCAGCGTGATTACCACTGGCACAATGCCCAGTTAGGACACCAGAAATGACTCGTACATCTCTATAACTAAGTCTTATCAAAGAAAAGGCATTTTTCTCATAGAGGACTGGCTATTAGGCACGTTTCCAAATTTGCTCAGTGTACATAAGCTCTATTAAGGGTTTTATCGTTAATTTCGGAACAAGTACAGCTGAATGGGACATGTACAAAGGTAAGGACGAAGGTCGAATCTAGTTCTGGCCTTTCTTCAACAGTTCATCAGCGCATGATGTCCCCATGATGATGAAAGCAGGTATGGCCATGTATCCCGAATTGGCCAGGATCATATTTTCCACAAAGCGCTGAACATACCAAAACCAGCAAGGAGAAGATGAAGACCGCTTACATCATGGCTTACAACAGTTGAGAACGATCTTAGAAGGAACAACTTCGAAACGACGAAACCCCAGGACAGAGGAACCTAGCAATTAAGAACTAGGAGAGCCAACTCTACACAAAAGCAATATGACAAGACTAAAGAGATGTCCTAGTCACCATGGTGCTTGTTGATATCTCGTTAAGGTTTCGCTTGCACAACTCGTGATTCAAATCTAGTCGACTTCAGAGGGTGATGGCTTTTAGTCTTTGTCTAAGCCTAGGTTACAGATTGGAGACTCAAGTGCCCGAAGTATCTGTTTCCTTCAAAACTATTGACTTACCAGTATTCCAAGGCTAAATTCAATTTATGAATCACAAAACTGCAGCTTACCTGAAATAAGAAAAGAAAAAAGTTATAGTTATAAACATACAAGTCTTGAGTTTTAAAATCAAATAAAAGCCTAAGGGTACATGTTACAATAAAACTTTGGTTGTCTTCATGAAAAGAAAAGGCCACTGTTATATTTCATTCGATACTAGGCTCTTAGCTAACTGCTAGCAGCGCAAGCTTCTTCATCTTTAAACCACCGAAATTCAATGGTTTAGATATGCTTTTTTACAAGAACTTGGTTTCAAAATCATTTGTCAGTGTTGCGTTTCACGTCTTTCCAACTTTCCTGTGCAGCTGATGAACTACCCAGACAAGGCTCTCTATGACTGTTTCAAAGAATCTATCGTATGTGTCTTGACCTTGTCAATATCAGAAAACCTCTTCGGGGTTTTAAATAACATTGAACTGTAAGTACAGCCGATCTACACTGTTCAACGATCTTAACGATCTGAAAACTGTTACAAAAGGGAAGGAGATTGACTTTCTAACCTTTGCACCCACAGTGGTATCACAAAAGACCGACTTTTGGTCCACATTTACCAATTTTCTAGAAGACCATTCCAATCTAAATAACGAATTAAGTCTATCTTTGAAACTCAAGTGTAATTCGTACTCGGAGACACCTCTTACAGGGCACAATTGTGACCATCCTGTGATAACCTGCCGATGGTAGTAAATGAGCCAGCAGGTGCATGTTCACTGGAGAATAGAGCACTCACTATGCACTGAACTAAGAACAACAAGAAAAACAACTGACAGCGGAACATCGAAGAAGACCTCTCCGAGTGGCAAGTTTCAAGCGAACAATGTCAGAACCAGTCGTTCTTCTAGTCGCGGGAGCAATCCGCATCGACCTTCTAGCAGAAGAGGGAAAACCAGAAGTTGGAAAGGAAACAGCAACATCGGAAGTCAACTAGATCACGATAAAACGCTGGAGTAGAAAAGCTAGGGGAAGATGGACTGAAAGGCTGATCGCGAACAACTAGGATTGTAGGTATGGGGACATGAATAACAGCTTAACACAAGTCCTTACCAGACACGGGTGTTAACCTACTAACATGCCAACTCAACTCAACTCAACTCAACTCAAGACAACGCCAAACACATGTCCTTCGAACGGACCAGAGGGCGTCCAAAGTTACACGAGTTAGGAGAATTAGAGCGAAGTATGCTCCTACATCGAAGAAGTGCTTAAGGTAACAAAATTGAGATCAGAACATAAATTTGTCAAGCCCCCAAGGTCAATATTCAGCGTAACTTTTCAAAGTTGGCCAACCAAAGGAGGAATAGGTTACAAAGAAACCAACAACAAAAGAGCTATTCTTAGCAGTTCAAGACAAAGTATTGCAAGAATTGTAGCCGCTTACACACTGGCCACTGGCCAAAAGGAGGCCACGCAGATAAGATAGCTATCCCTCACAACATCTTATGCGGTTTTTACAAGGTTAACACCGAAAAGGAATCTCTGTTTCACTTGCTGTGCAAATGCCCAGCTCTAGAGAGATGTAGACAACGCACTCTAGGCAAACTCTAAGAGAGGTTGGGTTTAATTAACACCATCTACCAATCCATAAGCCCCCGCAAACAAGCAGGCTGCATCAGTAAGTTATGGTTTCAAAACGGCGCATTCCAGCGCTAGTTGGCTTTTACTGAACCGTCAACTCCACTTACCCACCACCCTGAAGATTCTTGGAGATGGAGAGGGTTAAGTCGTTCAGAGTCCGACACACCAGGGAACATGGCGATCCTTGAAGGTTTATGTACACCATTAGAACCTCCCATCGCCCACCTCCACGAATTTCCTTACATCCAAACTGTGCACAACATTATAAGGGTAACCAAAATGTCAAATGAACCCCATACGATGCCAAACAAGTAGCAACGAAGCAACGACTTTAACCCATTTCCCAAGCAAGACGTAACCCACTTCTATTGGTTATGTAAAACCTATTGTTACCCACTGTCCACTTGCACATCAAATCCATTTGACATTTCCATCTCTTTCCACAAAAAACCACGTAATCCTCAGACAATGGCTGCTCACACATTCACCCGAAAAGCTGTCAAAAATTCTATACAACAACCCAAAACCTTCACCACCACAAAATGTGTCTCAATCCGCTCCTCTATTGGGATTTCCACCGTCGACAGACAGATAGATACATTTTGGCATTCGTCTGCAATAGATATATTTGTGTCGTAAAATTTTGTCAACATTCCCAAAGTTGTTGGATGGACAACTTTCAATTTTTTAACCCAAGAATGAACCAAATGTTAATGTTGTATCGCGTATCTGTTTGTTTTCTTTGTTTGTGTGATCCGAAAAGAAAAAGTATTAATAAAGAAATTATGCAAAATAGATTTATAACAGTTACATCTCGGCATAGATACACGCTTTTTTGGTTACAACAAGACTCACTTTCTTTCTGAATAACTAACCGAGATGCACATATGCATGGTAGCGTCCGTCGTTGTAAAACCGTTGCGCTTATATGCGCGTTATCTATGACAGTTGCAACATCTAAAATATGGAATCTCTAAGTATCTCTTGGTTAATCCATTGTTTTGCAATGGAATTTCCAATGAATTTTCCCGTAAACACTCGACAGAGAAAGAAAGAAGGAAAGCAACACACAACAAACGCAATTAAAAAATAAAAATAAAAAATAAAAACTCATTCATTAAAAGAAAAAAAAAAATAATAAAACAAAAAATTGTTTTATACATAATTGTATCTCAACATTTTTTGGTTGCGAGTGTGTTTATGGTGTGTTTCGAGAGTTATTGCTTCGTACACTTTGTACATAATGGATGCACACGAGAGGATTTTATGCATTTTCATCTTATTCCATCTTGTCCATTGTTTTTCTTTTTTTTTCGGTTAAACTAATTAATTCGCATTATTTATTTGTTTAATTGGAATTAAGCGTATTCCTTCAAGTGATAAGTGGTTCGAGTTGAGAAAAGAAAGTGAAATTTTGGATCAATGATCTCTGGCGATCAGTTGAAATATTTTATTTTTTTATTTCATTTTAAATGTTAAACCATTAATAAAAAAAAAACTGCTCCGCATTAAATGAGTTTAAAGCTAATTAAATTAATTATGGATACGAGTATAACCTTTCGCTTCTTCAGTCTTTCGGAGTGTGATACATTTTTTTTTTGAAACATGTTTTTCAAGAAAATTTTGTTATTTTTGGACGCTTAGTTATACACAAATTGAATTAGTAAAATATGTTTGAATAAAAAAAATAATTGTTTTTTTTTTTTTTGCAAAAATGTTGGCAAAAGATAAATGAAAAAGATTGAATTTTGGCACACAGTTGGATAAATATTTACAAAAACTATGTCATTTTGGAAAATTTTGAACTTTTGACTTTCTAGGACATCACACGTGTAGAGCGGGACGTCAAAAACGATTCTTCGGGACTAGGCTACAAGGTTGCAATGCGAAACCAGGGAGCACAGGAAGTCATCTGTCTCCGAAGAAAAGATGAAACACATAAAAAGTAGACACGCTCTTCCCAACTGATTACATTAGGCCCAATACCGACACCATTTCGACCGAACGACAGAAAATCCCGCTGTTCAGTGGAAAACAGTTGATTCTCGCGGCGAAAAATCTACAAAACCGGCGCATTGCTCAAACATGCCCCTCGCTGCTACTGAACAGCGCTTGAGTACTGGTCAGCAAGGGTACAAACATCTTTGTATACTAGACACTGCCAGGATAGGCTCTTCAGAAAGTTACATAGGTGCCAAACCCTTCTGTGGCATCCCTACTTCTGCGTTTAGAATGAATCTGGACAGCTGAGAAACACGAAACTTCATATCCTACTGGAACAACACTCAAGGATTCAGACAGGCCAAAAGGGCCATCCGACCCCTGAACAAAACCACTAAAAATATTCTCAACCACAAAAGGGACGATATCAGAAGACTCACTTACATAAACTTTGCTTAGAGGAAGACGAATCAGCCGAACACGTATTATGTGAGTGCGTGGCTGTCTGCAGGGTCAGGAAACGTTGATTTCACAAAGAATTCCTAACACCGGAGGACATTCGTAATGCCTCGACTGGAGATATCATCAACTTCATTAGGAAGATAGAGGATCTCCTTGTCTAACTGGCTCCAGGTACAATAGATCTATTAGTTCGCAGTGCCATTTGCGTCTGTCGCAGAGCCTTACTAATAATAATAATAAATATTGGACACTGCAGAAAAACTAAGGCAGCGTTACAGAGAGCAGGAGATTTGTCTGAAAGGCAGCACGGTTTCAGAAAGAGCCATCCTGCGATTGTAGCCATTAAAAAAGTGACAAGGACCGCTTAAATGACAACGAATGTCGTATTACTAGCAACTTTGGACGTACGAAATACATTCAACTCAGTCAAATGCTGAACGCGCTTAAAAACACTTTCCGGGAGCTGTTGTGACACCACCGCATGCACTTGAAGAAAGGAAATCACTGCTGGAACAGCGCAAGTTTCAATTCTGGGTTCTGATCTCTAGAATATCTTCAACAATGGTATGGAGATGCCCGAAGACACCGATAACGCACAAAGAAAACTCAACCAGGTCATGGATAGATAGAAGAACATGGTCTAGATCTGGCCACAGAAAAGATGGAGATAGTTCTTTTAACTTGGAACAAGACTATCTTTAGTTGAGGACCTCACTTCTTTCGAAAGTTTTGACTTGGTTTCTTTACCCGCTTTTCTATGTTTAGTCTCCAACTATGTTCTGGGTCCGAACGAGATGAATTTCACTCACAACCTGCTAGCGGCCCACCTAAAGAGAATCCGTTTGAGTACAATGGACCTATGCAGAGGAGGACACATTCTACCTCCTATGCGAATGCTCAAGCTTTAGCTTTAGAAGATAACCCTCGGAGAACATTTCTTTAATGATCTGGGCAAATTGTGAAACAAGCCACCGAGAACCATCCTGCTTAAGTGAAAGTAAAAACCATTCGATACGCTTTAGAGTTCCTAAGCATAGACCTGCCCCTCATACACTGGATGGAATGCACATTTAAGTCAAGACGCATCATCTTTAAGAAAAACGCCATAATCCAATGGATGATGTACCGGCTATTTTCAAGTCTATTCCAACAAACGTTATCGTGGCCCGGCGTAGAAAAAACCAAGCGATTGGCTGACCGACAGCAGCTCTCAAAACGATAATTGAACTCATACAACTCGACCTATACTCCACACATGAACCAAAAGGGCAGCAAAGAGTGCTCAGCGCCTTCAACCATCCAACTTCTGGAAAATGGTCCAACTATGTCACAGTGGTATCGCAAGATAGGCGAAGTTGGAACCAAAAATTGATTACCTAACGCCATATCCGAACTTCGGACATTAATAAAGCCGCCACGGCTCAAACGCATATAGGCTCCGGAATCTACTCAGATCAACCTGCCATTGCTCGGTCAATAAAACTTCCCAACCAGAGCAGAGTGTTCCAAGCGAAAGTTTTAGCTTAAGCCGATGGCACAGCTTCAAAGACAAATAGTGATACATCAAATACTGGCTATCGATGTACAGCCAAGTCCCGATCAAAGAGGGGTTGCAATGAATCTAAAGTCCTAAGCCTAAAGAACAAAATCTCAACCGGAGCATCGCTGCCAACGAAAAAACCGATGAAATAGCAAGAATAGGGTAAAAGCTGAACCAAAAAATGGTCAATCTGCCAGTTCTGATCCGGAAAAAGGTATTCAGACATACTTTTGCACTTCTGAAAGTTTGTTGTTGAGAGATGGAGCATATTCCTTTCACTGCGTTGTTGGGTCTCTCAAAGGGTTTTCAGAATGACTTTTGACGTTTTGAGCAGTTTCGTCTGACTCAGAAAAACTGTATTATCGGTTCCCAGCTATAAGCAACCCGCTTTTCCTACTTTCTTTAGGTACGAGAAAGAGCAAGATCCACCACTGTTTCAAGAGACCAGCTGACATTGAGAAAAAGCCAAGAAACGAAGCCATGAAAGGCAAGGGTTGTTAAGTCGTTGAATTTCAGAAATTTGTCAAAAAAGCCTTGTGTTAAGGGTTGAATTTGTCGAAGCAGGTGACAAACGTCAAAGCCCTTGATACTCTGTTACAAAAGTCATCAATTGAATTGGAATCTACGACTGAATTGCAAATGTCAAAACTGACAGATATGTCAACACAAACCATCATCGACAAACCGATCAAAAAAAAATCGATCGATTTCAAATCTTTTCGTGTTTCGTTTCTTTCTCTTTCGAGTATTTTGTCGTATTTTGTTTGCTTTTTTCGGAACCACGCACTTTCACTTACCAAAGAAAGCAAAAGAAGCACGCTAAAGAGGAAACTACAAAAAAAAAAAACAACAATCGGATAATGACGATGTAACTGTTTTGATGCATAATCAATGAGACTCTGGGTTTCGGATACAATGATACTCTCTCGACGTAGCATATTGACGCGCACTGTATGCTTATATTTTCTGCACGAAAATCAAGGCTGTTTGGTCGGTCGGTTGGTTGGTTGGTTGGTGGTTAGCGCTGCTGCTGCTGGCATTGGTTAACATCGTCAGAGAGAGAATGAAGCTCCAAAGTGGAGGAGCGTTGAACTTGTAAAATATTTACTCGTGGCATGCGGGAGGCATGTTTTTGTAATCGTGTAAAACTTGTTGATTTGCGAATCGAATGATGTGTGATGGAATTGTCGGAGGATATTTACAATAAGCCCACTCGTGATGGCACATACCGGAGAAAGGAAATGAGACAGCCAAAGATCACAAGAAAGATGTGACTTCTCTTGTGGCTTTCGGGTTGCATTTCAATGAAATTAAAATGTAAATATTTAGAATTGAGTTTTTTTCTGTTTTTGAAATCAAAGTAAGCAGAGTTCCGAGAAAACAAAGATGTTTGGTTGGAGTTCGATGACTTGGTTATAATTAGTCGAGAAAAACAAATGAATGAGAGGGACTTCCCGCGCGGAGATTCATAAGTTGTCATAGCAACTCTGGACGACATAACAGCAGTGATCTGGTTCGAGCGGATGTCAAGATATTTATTCATGAGTTTGTTAGTGCTGCAGTTCTCAAAAGCTCTTACGGTTGGGAGTCGTTGTCTGTTTTGTGGTAGTCCTTCGATTTCTTTCTATACGTTCGTGATACAAAAGTCACCTAGTCATCGACGCCACCAAAGATTGCTTCTACAAGCTCCTCGACAAGACTTATGAGAAATGCCGTAGATAAATGGCAAAATGAGAAAGAAGGGCATCTTTGGCAGGACAGTTAGCACGCATAGCCTACACGTTTGGAAACAGACTTCGGCTTTTTAACTTTTCGGCTAAGCGGTAAATCATTAAAAGAAGCATAGGGTTTCCTCACCTCAATATCCGCAAGGATATTAACTATAAACAAAATTGATCACATTACGACCAACGCAATGTCCGATGGATGTCCGAACATTACGAACGGCCAACACTGAACTCCGATCACCATCTTGTTGCTGCTAAGGTACGAATGCAGATATTCCGAACGCCGCAACAAAGAAAAAAAACTGTGAAAAAATACAACGTCGACAGAGAGCAATCGCCCACCGCTTATCCCAAATCTTTATTCAACTTCTATGCCGCCAGCGTCAAGAGGCAATGTCACCAACATTCCATCAGAAACGCTCGCCTGAGGTGTCGCGCACAAGTAGAAAGGAACCTTTACCAATTTGTAGTACATAACTGAAGGGGGTAAGTTAGGGACCTCACTAACCGAAAAAGCTTGTTGGTTGAGGCACAGGTTTACCCTGAAGTGTAACGCAACCTAAGAAAGTAAGTTGTAAAGGGTACAATTTTGTGCAACAGTTACACAAGGCATATCACTGGCAGTAGGGCGGTCATATGCCTTGAAAGTGTTGATCGTACTAATGACATCGGGGTGTTCGAAAAAAAAAATACTGAGAATTATAAGCAATGACAACAGTACTAATAATTCTCCCCAGTCATTCTAGACACCAACCTCGGAGCAAAAAGACTGAAACCTAATGCCATATGAGTTTCAAAATCGATACACCAACACTAGCGCTGTGCGAATAGCATGATAAGGGCATTCATAACCCCTTAAGCGCTAGTGAATTATTAAAATAAAAAAAAGGGCCACGATACTACAATTCCAAAACAGGTCTCGTACCGATATCACCAGGGCTGCGGCGATATGCACGGGCAACTAGCTAGTAGGAGTGAGAACGAACAGGAAACCATACTTCACTTTTTGGGGGGATTTTCAGCGTTAGTGTAGCTAACCAAACCAAACTTCACACACTAACCCGCCACAATCTAGTACAATTTTGGAGCTTTGTCGTGGAAAAATGCACGGAATTGTCATCAGAAAGTATAACTTAAGGTCATTCAAAATTGCAGACTGTGAAATACATCGCTTCTCCGACTTTCAAACACGAAATACAGCATATAACGTGTCCTGTTACTCGAATGTACTGCGGCAACCAAGGCAGAAAATCTAAAGCGGAGAAGTATATTTGTTTACGATAATCTTAAAAACTACTTAACCGACTTCGATGTAGCTCATTTCTCACCGCTGAAAGTAAGGTATGTACGTAGCATCATTCTGCCACAAAACAGAGTCCAGTACAAAGACTAAAAATCAATCTTTCTTTCGAAACCTGAAGAAAAACTACCCGACTCTTATCAGTTTTTGAAAGACAACTAACGAAGACGCACTGAAATCTAAGAGTCAACAAAGAGCTCAAACTAACACGAACGTTATAGATGCCCTCTCATACCTACATATATTGGGCGACGAACTGAATAATAAAGGCCTTTACAAATTTAACTAACAAAGTGTCGAATCAAATTCTGTCCCGTTTACCACCAATCTCAATCAGAATACAAATGAGATAGGGTACCACACAACCAAATCTACCATCTACATCGCCCCACATCGTGTGGTATCTTCTCGAATTTCCTTTTCCAATTTCGTGTTAATTTTCTACTCGCAATAAACAATGGCATCTATCACTACCTCAATCACTATCGGAGCAAATGTATCGGAGACATGTTGCCGCACTGCACCCATTCAACCAACCGCACATGAACCCAAAACGCAGCACGAAAATTATGTCAACAAAATGCAACAGCATCTGCCTATCTGGTACGAGTATCTCTGTATCTACACGAGTATATTGCTGTCGTTTGTGTGAAAAATCTCGAACGTGATCTTCGTAGTTTCCTGCAGTTCGGACCGCTAGGCGAGGGATTTATTTTTAAAAACAAGGGTGCAGCTTTGTTTACACACAACGCCACACAATGATCCGTTCCCATTTTCCCGTTTCTATTTTTTTATTTTAAATTTAAAAATGATTTCCATAATAATATTGTTAAATAAAACTAGATCAACGCTGCATGGGTACCCTTATCCGATAGAGAAGCGCGTGTTAAAAGCCTTCGTGTGTAGGTGGGGGCATTATTTTGTAGGGCAACGCGGCGATTTGTATCTAAACTCGGCGGTGCTTTATGATTTCAATTGAATGCAAACGAGATGTGTGTGTGAGTGTGTATCTGATGCATAGTAGGAGGGAAAGATCAAGGCTAAATTTATTTAACACACAATGAAAGATATGCGGCAGCGCAATGCGATAGAATGGATCGCATCGAACAGGAAATGCCCCTCGTGTTAGAAAAATTTGAATTTTAAAAATCTCAGACGCATGGGGGAATTGTCAGAGAGAAACGTTGTGGTTTCTTGCATACAATGCTCCAACTGTTGTGCAAAAAAAAAATTCGAGATTAATTAATGTAATTTGAATATTTTTTTATTTGATGTGAATCTATTAAGACGAGGAAGCAGATAAAGAGACATAACCGATTATTGATTGCTGTTATGATTAACAAAATTCAAAGCAATTATCATACAAAAACATTTGGATACCGCAACGATTGATATATTATGCAGAGCTGTTGTTAGGTCTTATATAAGGTGAATGGGAATGATTTCGGACTTTAAGTACAATCTCTATGAGTTCATAGAGATTTTTGCTTGATTAAATCCCTTCGGCAAGGGCCTAACTACGTAATTCCCCTTCTTTGGGCTGAGTGGGCAATTGAGTAGTTAGATCCTTTCCCGAAGAACTAAGGAATCTCTGTACACAGCCTTAATCATCCCAGTCCTGCTCTATGGCGCTGAAGCATGGACTTCAGTCAAAATACTACGCATTGGTCGATTAAGATGGCTAGGACATGTAGAGCGAGTGGAAGTCAACGCTCCGGCTCAAAGAGTCTTCGAATCCAACCCGCAGGGACAACGCAGTAGAGAAAGACCTCAAATAAGGTGGCGCGCACAAGTAGAAGGGGACCTCAACCAACTTGGAGCTTAGGACCAGGCTAACTGAAGAAGCTTGTTGGTTGAGGCCCAGGTTCACCCCGAACTATAGCGCCACCTATGTAAGTAAGTAAGTTAAGCCTCAAAGCTGTAGGTGATACCACATGGGATTTGAACCCGGAGAACTAGTCGGAGCTTGCTAGGAGGCTGCCCTTTTCTGCTGTCAGCCAGTTCTTCTTTTTTTTATAATTCACTAGCGTCAAAGGGGTTATGAATACCTTTATGACGCTATCTACACAGCGCTAGTGTTGGTGTAGTGACTTTGAAGCTAAGGAGCTATTAGGTTTCAGTCTTTTTGCACCGTCTTTGGGATTGGGAAAGAAGCTGATGGCTCTTCTTCGAGCTGGATATGTACAGAAAAGGTAAAGTATCTTTTCTTTTTCCTTCTCCGTCTTCCTTTTCCTTCTCATTAAGGAGGAAGCCCAGCTACTGATGTGCCTGGCAATTTGATAGTCTCTCAGCTTTGAAGACACTACAGTGATTGGGAAAACAGAACGAGGTGCTTATGAAAATACCTCCACCGACTCCCGATTCTATCTTAGAGTCATCTGTGTAGTAACGTATGGACCCCTTTCATTGTAGATTGAGATCATCCTTCTAGTCAAGTCTGGATGAAAAAGTGTTTTCCAATATGAATCGCTGGTATGTATTCAGTGTCTAAGGGTAGGAATACCAAATCAATAAGAATGGTTGAGTGCCCAGAACGTAGACTGGATCATAAGTGTAGTTCTTCGATGCGTATAGCTGCGTTTGCTGCCACTTTGCCGTCATCGTGAAAACTCCTTTTGCTCGGAAACGCGACAATAAGCCTCGAATATGGACTGATACTTTGTTAAAGACCTTTGGCTATCTGGACTCTCCCGTAGAAGGTCCCCTATAACGCTACATCAATCCAAGTAGAGGGTGCATTCACGCGGTAGAAATTGGACATCTTGGGGCGCCCTTAATTTAGTACCCATCTTACTCTGGGAGCAGCACCACTTTGCAGGCAAATGTGAATGATCACTGGAACGCTGCGGAAAATGTTTTTGTTATCGGGACTCAGGGATGTGTCGGTTAAAAGCAAAGAAGCCACAGCACAACGATATCGACAGACGCCTTAAGACAGATCGTAGAACGAATTTTACTTTAAGTTCAGATTGCTCGAGAATCATAAGCAGATAAATCTGAACTTGGTGCCCAAGTAAGAAAGAAAAATGATAGCGTAGTGTAAGACGTACACATAACATAACATAAGCCGAATATGCACTAAACAAGTTTGGCAGTAGGACTGTCTGAAGCATTACTAAGGATCTAATAGGTGGACCCAGCTCTTAACATTATCCAGTCGAGGGTTAAGATGGTTTCTTTTTCATTTCCGACAAGAATCAGCTTAGGTGATGGAGAGAGCGAAAAAACAAAAAGCTGACGTCAACTCTACTGCATAGGCATAACACTGGCAGTAGGGTGGTCATACGGCTTAAAAGTGTTGATCGTACTTATGACATCGGGATATTCGAAAGAAATACTGCGAATTATAAGCAATGGCAACAGTAGCAATAATTCTCCCCAGTCATTCTGGAAACCACCCTCGGAGCAAAAGACTGAAACCTAATACCACCTGAGTTTCAAAATCACTACACCAACACTAGCGCTGTGTTAATAGCATCATAATGGTATTCATAACCCCTTTAACGCTAGTGAGTTATAAAAAAAAAAAAAAATGATGGCGTCCGTGGTGAGCTCTTGGAATTGGCAGAACTGCTACAGTGTATGGGAATACGCTTCCCAGAAGAGTGTAACAAACAATAGATCATCGGGCAACCTCAGAAGCAAAGTATTTGTGTTCTTCCGACAGTCGCCAAACTAAGCAGGCGCTTTCTGCGTCAAACATACTAACAATTTAAAGATCACTGTAGAGCAATACGTTGAGTAAAAGTCTCCGTTTCGTTTGGTTCTTTCGACTACAAGAAGGCATTTGAAGACCTGATTTGACATTTCAATCTGGCTGGCCGGCCTTGAACAGGCTACGAAGGTGCTAAGTAATGGGGTTTTATACAATCATAGGATGTCAAGGAAGTTTGAAGTCTAACGCGGGGTACAACAAGGCTGCGTACTTTTAGACACTGCTGCTGGTGGTGGTTATCAGCGACAAGGAACTGAAATTGACTTGTTAAGCGAAGGGTGCTTCCTTTGGCAAAGGCCTTCATCGGTGTTGTAAAAGAAATGCACGCACAAATGAAAGTTGCTTATATCGTTTCAGGCTAGGTTTCACCCGACTCAACCCTTTTGAAAAACAGCGTAATACTCTTGCCAATCTAATACTACGCGGATCATACCGTCGTCCTTTTCTGGGATGTCTTCTCTCTTTTATAACAGCCATCAGCATGGAACTATGGTTAACTATAGTAACTTATCGGTTCAAATCTATGATAAACCCTTAACAACCACAAATACCACTAGCGACTTTGTATCTTCACATATTCCCACACTCCACTTACCAACGCCTTTCATAAATTTACCCTCAACACCCCAGAAGCCTTAGGTCATTGCCATCAGCTGCAGGAAAAGAGGCTAAAATATGCATTTTGCTTGCAACACAAATCTGGAGCCAGTAATTTGATTCTCGTGCTCTTGAAATGCTGACCTATCCACATGGTGGATATGTGATCCCACGATGGATTTCAAAATTCTATGGTTCGTTGTTTTGCTTCTTCTTCTTTTTCTTCCAAGAACTCTAGCCCTTCTTCTGCTGTTTCTATGAAGCCCCACAAACGACACTTCCTTCTCTAATTAGACTGACGCTGACAGACAGACAGACACAAGAGTGGGGCGAAAAAAAAGAAAAGTGGTGCTACACTCCAAACCCCTTCTCGTACATTTTCACATCGAGTATGCGGAGTTGAGGAGCCAGCCAGAATTGGCAAAGAAAAAACATGAATACACTGAAGACTGCACTCCTTTCTAGCGTCTCGGATCTAACCTGGTTCGCATATCCGTTCTGCTTTGTTGCCACACATGCCATAGGTGTGCATCTGCAGTTTGCAGACGGCAAAGAATTCCTTGTTCTCTCACCCATCAACCATCGTCCATTGTTGGGTTGACTCCGGTCCGCACCAAAAAAGGAGACCAGTCAACCAGTGTCTGCCTGAGCCTGTGTGTGTGTGTGTGTGTGTGCTTGGAATCATTCACTTATGGTTCATTGATAGTGGTTTGTCTGGAGTCACGTTTTAGCTATCATCATCGGATCGTTTGATTGGAAGACCACCACCAGCAGCATCACCACCGGCAGATGTCCCGCAGTGATGGATGTTGTGTGCCCAAGTGGGATTCTATGCTTAAGGAGATCCCACAGAATTATGTTCATGGAATTACCCGCGGGAATTCATCCTCTTGTGGAAAAAACAAGAAAGAAAACTCGTTGATTAGAGAACTGCACCCAAAACGATGGCGCTGACGATGCCGGGTGAGACTATGTGAGCGCCGTGGTAAGGTGACACAAGAAGAATTGTGCACTTTAAATGAGGAAGCAATAGATTTTGGGTTCGGTTAGGCATCATTGAATGTTGTCAGGGGTGTCACACATCAGTGGTATTCAATTTGTTGAAAGTTTTTTCGAGGAATTCTGTCAAATTTGTGAAACATGTCGGTCTTATGAACACGAATTCTGTCAGCGGAAGGAGAAAAAGCAAATGGCGAGGTGTCAGAAGTGGGAATGTTTTCAGTGTCGCTCTCGTAGCAGCGAATAAACCTCCATTAGACCGCATCTAGTTGGAGGTTTTGAGAAACTCTCCTTTTAAAGAAAATGAGGTGTCAGAAGTGGACACGTATGGAGAATTTTTCAAGGGCATTATGGATAATTTACTAACGATTACAGTTGTACAGTCATCTATGCCCACAACAAACTAACAAAAACTAAATAGAGACTCTGAAGAGGAATGACTCTATGGACGTAGAAAACCATAGTCGCCTTGTTGCTATATTGAGAGCGTAATAGCAATCAATTTAGAACGAGTTTCAAATACTAACATGGCCATTGGTCGCTTTGAACGTGCTATTACGCCACCTATCCCTCAATCTACATAACAAACATAAGGTTCGGAGACAAAAGGGCCCTAAGATCCGACAATACTTCTAATACCTTCTTCGACATGTTTGACTCGTATTTAAAAAAGAGAAACTTCCCGATTCAATTAAAGCAACAACTAGTTCTCCGACAAACTAACCCTAATCATATCGACCACTCTGCATTCTACAATACGCGTTCTGGAGCGAATTATCTGCAACAGACTTGAAGTCGCAGTAGAAGAAGAGGAAATACTCAGAACAGCAATACGGTTTTAGGACAGAAAACAACTACAGGCTGCCTACAGTAAACCTCCTAGTATGCATAAAGCTCTAATATGTCTAATGCTCACCTAAGGGTCATTAGTTACTGTTCTACACTGAGTAAAGGGGACAGTTTCAACAAACCTAGAAGCGTTCAAAGTACTGTCATATAACACGTCCGATAGGCACTTTGCCGGCGCAAACCATAATCTACGTTAGAGTCTTGAAAACTAGAAGCCCCACGCTCATGACAATAACTTGGTGAACTAGTTACGCACCCCACAGACTTTATAACCCACAAACTGAAGTTCAAGAACGTTTTCATGTCAGGCTTTGAACTTGGAAGAAAGGAATAACTGCGAAGACTTTGCTAAAATTATCAGTCCACTTAGGACTGCAGGATTTACGAGGATACCGTCTCGGGAACTCTGCAAAGTCCTGCAAACTGACAGATTTTGGCAATGTGTTAGGTAGGCCTGACCGCCAACATCTGAACAAACCATCAGACATATATTCCAGCCGTCATCTAAGCCATTGATGCGACTACTACGTAGCCTACGATAAGTCTACTGAACTCGACATCCAAGTTAGTCTCTTACATCACTAAGGGTACGATCTGCTAACCTACTCCTAAGTTCCTACGTTCTGAACCATCACTACTGTCTTGATTCCAAACTAGCTACACATGACTGTAACTTGATACAGAACTCTACAACCTATTTAATCTCAAATATGAATCTAGGTGGGATTT
This sequence comes from Criorhina ranunculi, assembly GCA_951813785.1. Lineage (NCBI taxonomy): Eukaryota > Metazoa > Arthropoda > Insecta > Diptera > Syrphidae > Criorhina > Criorhina ranunculi. The sequence continues at coordinate 8,436,285 of OX638381.1, forward strand.
GACAAACAAGCCTTAAGCCCTTGGGTGTACCAAGACTAAGGCTCTTAGGATCTCTTAACTTAGCTCAGGAGAAACAAAAACACTCAGATCTTTTAATCTTTCTCTTAAATCTAAGTTTGGAGAATGTTTAGATTAGATTAAAGCCGTTCTTGTAGATATGAGCATGGCAGTGTCTAGGAAAGCGAAGTCCTCAGTCCTCAGTCAAACGTCAAATACGCAGATTTTTAACTATATAGGTAGATGCAGCTCTTATAGCTCGTTGTTGAATCTCTTCCACTCGTGTATGCAAACGTGACTGAGAAAGATATCCACCTCCTATAGCATTCATGCTTCAACGCCTTGGTTGCGCCTAACTACTCAGTTGCCTCTTGCGTTTTTTCAGGATCTGCTGGAATAGGAAAATTTATTCGATGGCGGACTTGACGAAAGGTTTGAGGTGATCAGACAATATCAGCAGATAAGACCCTGTATGCTTGAAGGGTCTCTTTTCTTGCAGATCGGGCAATCGATGCTGAGATTCGATTCAACAGATTTAGACTCCTCCGACCAAGTCATAGAAATGAGTTGGTTATATGCTCTCTACTGTGCCATTTCCAGCTGATTTGAGTAGCTTTGACCGATAAGCCCTTCGATGCTATCTTGTTGGAGTTTATTTTGGATCAAATCGACAGAAGTTTTGGTTATCATCGTCAAGCTGGAATGGTTCATTCTGCCTGGCAAAGTGATGTTGATTTTCATCGCCATTATACGAGTACAATTTGCGAAATTAACTTATCAATCTTCTCAACACGGTCTGCGACTCTGCAGGTTTCTGTGAGGGCTTGAGTTCCTTGACACATCCTTTTTACAAAAAACAAAATAAATAATTTGGTTACGGAAAAAATCCCTACCCAAGTGTGTAAAGCGTTTGACCACAAATCCCCATGTACCACAGTCTATCATGGATGGGTCCAATGAACCTACTATTTCGGTGATAATTTGTATACAAATACCTTCTTATCATGCTAATCGTTTAAGTGTCAAAAATAACCAACATTTTGAGATTCTGTGACTCATTGTTAGGTTCCAAACGATTTGTCTTTGTCTCTTCCAACACTTTTCGTAAGCAGCTAGCTGATCACTTCGTCTTACCTGAAATGAGAAGAAAACAAAAAATTAATAAAGAAAAACATGTTTTACAACAAGTTTCAAAACAACTATATGTACTAAACTTAATTTAAATTTAAATAAATGCGCATTTACCCTGACAAGTTTTTTTTTTTTACCCATGTTACACTGCTTTATTGATGTCAAATTATTTCTTTAGAAAACTGTCATTAGCCATCGAAATGTGTCAGAAGTTCGACATTTTATGACGCAGATTTAGGTGAAACGACTCCCCAGTGAAACTAAAATAAAACCCACAAGTGTAATACAATCCTAATGACAGATGTCACTTTGATCCCCTTAAGTAATTTTAAGCAAAAAAACAAAAAAAAAAAACCACCCAATCATCCCAAAGTAAATTTGTTCAATCACTCAATTTGGAAGTGGTCAGAGTTCATGTGACATCGTTTACCCCCTATTCTTGTTTTGTCTCCCTTTTCAATTAACTTTTCAAAATTATCTCAACGTTATCATTAAGTAACGATACAAATAATAAATAAAATTTCAAATAAACAATGCTTGGGTCCATTAAATATAAAATTAAAATTAAAATTGACCATGAAAAGATCAACAGAATGTGAATTAAAATCTTTGTTTACGCGCAAAATTCTAAAAATACAACTTTGTATTACTAATTAAATCTTGACATACGATTTCTTATCAAAGAATATATTTAACAAATAAAAGAAACAATCGTGTGATCATGCAAAATATTTACTTACATGCAAATGAACAGTCTGTTTTGACAAGTCACGAACAATTATTGTGAGTTTGTTTGGGAGATGTGAGTTTTACAAATCGAACATATCTGACAGATGAAACTGTTCGATGGAAGCGTTCAGGGAAATTTTCGAAATTTTCTTTCCAACGATTTTTGAGTACGACCAGCTGCTGTAGGGCTCACTAGATGGAGTCCCAAACTTCATCGAATATGGAATTGTAGTTCCTGATACTTTCTTGCCACGGTGCTATGCTGGATGGTAAGCTTGTATCATCATACTTTTTCTCATTCATCATGTAACGTTGAATTAAGGAAGAAAATCGACAAAAACAAAGACGTGGGAGGGAGAGTTGTTCACAGCCCTTGACACTGCGGTTTCTAACGATTCCTATTGTACCTTCCCTAGTGTTTCCTAGATGAATTGTTTCACTCCAACAACTTCACTGGGTTCATGGCACCAAGCTGTTCCGAAGGGACAACTTCGACACCGAGGATTCTCTTTCCGAGTTGAAAGAGAGCTGGGCATTCCGATAGGATGTGTAGAGAAGTCTGCACTCTCAGGACAGAGTCTGTTACAAGGTTCATGTGATGTAGGTGTTTGTTCAGACGGCAGTGACTGCCGATTAGTGCTGTAAGGTTACTTCTACCGAAGTTCACAATGAAATTAGATATTCTGTGTAATGGTACAGGTGTTGGTTGAGCCAGACTTTTCTAGGCACTTGCATGCAAAGATCCTTTGAATATCTTGCAAAGAGGGATTTACTAACTCCACAGCAGTGTTCGGGGCCAATGCGTGATAACTCAGGAAACGAAATGCATGCTCTACAGAAAACTAAACCTGCCAGTTCTGCTATATGGTGCCGCATGCTGGACGATAAGCAGGAAAGAACACTTTTAAGAGAAAAATTCTTCGTCAAATATTTGGTCCCTTATATTAAAAGGACGAGTGGAGGTGATGATACAACCGCCCACTCGTATGCGTTGTGTCAAGATGTGGCTCAGCCAAAAGGATCTTCGAATTACAGTCCCCAGGCTCGAGACGAAAAGACGGACCTTTCTTTTATGGACGAAGCTATCGCAAATGCCTGAATAGAGGATAGAAGGCTGCAGTGTCTCAAGCAGAAACCCTTCTCTTGTCGGGGGCCCGCTAAGTAAGTAATTCCTGTTCCAAATGCTGATCGTATCCACTTTTAGATGACATATCCTGACTAACACTAGCTGGCGCTTTAAAATGCTGTGTGATATAAAGGGTTGATCCAGAAACTAGCGGAATGTGTCGACAGATGGCAGGTAAGTAGGTAGAAGTGGTTGAAACCAGTAAGGTTCTACCAGAGACACAAGTAGGACGGATGCGCAGTTTTGGTACCACAACTCACGTGATGAATGTGGCTAAGAGCAGAGTTTTCAAATCCATCCTGTGGAGTTCAGAAAGTTAATGATGTTGCAGAAATTTCTGTCAAAAATCTGTGATATTTCCTTAAAAAAGGGTTTGCCAAGTGTGCAATGCCTGGATCTGGCTAGTTCCGGGCAGTCACAGAGAAAGTGGAATATTCCTTCCTTTTCACTTGAATTGTTGCAACTACGGAAGTGAGGGTTGAACGAAATAACTAACTTGACAACGTATGAGCCAATTGGCCGGTGGCACGTGCTAATTTCTGTGATTCTTGCTGTCTCAGGGCGGGTTCTGTTGATTAAGTCATTCGTCCATATCACATATCTGTTTTGGATATGTCACAGGTTTCTAGATTTTTCCATCTAAAGTTGGCAATAGAGAGAGTGTTGGAGAATTTTACCCACCGGGGAGCAGACTGACTCCGCAAGACAGGCGTCAAAAATTGAACCACATTTGGCTGACGCGTCGGCTATCTCATTCCCCTCTATGTTGTCGACAGATGACTCGAGTAATACTGGTGAAAATAATTCGCAAACAAAAAACGACTTCAAATCGTCCTGTTACCCAGAAGTCTTAAACTGTAAATAGTTTATAAATTGTTTAGATAAATAAATAAATAAATAACTTCGCGAACATTAGAACCTAAGCACGTAAGAAAACATAAGTCCAACCAAGGAAGCTTTTATTTCAAAACTTGGAGCTAAGGGCGATATCGACAAGCTGACAATGCAGGCACTCTTCTAGATTCAAATGCCATCAAACATGAAATTGAGTTGTCCATATTTCTCAGTTCTTCGCCCTGTCAAAGGGTAAGCCTTAAAAAGACTAAACTGATTGTCAAACTGTGATAAAAACAGGTCTGTTTGTGGCATAAGAACATTAAAAGGGTCTATCGTCTTTCCTCTCACATACCACCGTCACACACTCTACGTTGTCGCCTACTTATTACATAACGAATGTGACTTTTAAAACAAACTAAGTATTTACATAACAATAAATAATATCGAGACTGGATAAAAGCATTCCAATCGATTGTTATATTTATTTTACATTCTGTCTTCGAGACATGAAAAGATTTTAGCAATCCCCCACGAGGCAGACACGCAACAATCAAAAGCTTAAAATTTATTGCCGACACATTTATTTGCGACAAAAGTACAACATATGTCACCCCAAAGGGAAATATACTGCAATCGATAGTGGATGCGAGTACTTTGGATTGGAATGCAAAAAAAAAATTCAAATAAGTAGACATATTTATTTACACCTATTTAGCGCGCCTTCACCTCACCTCACAGCGCTACGATGGTAATATAATGCGGGTGTCTTGGTCTGTGCCAAAGGAATGCTTCAGCTGGAAGACTACCTTTATTTTTTTGCTTTATTTTTCGCCATTTCATCGGATAGAACAAACAAAATATGAAAAAGCAAACGAAACCTGGATCACAAAGGAAGGAAAAATCGTAATAAAGTCACTTTTGGACGACACAGAGGTGGGATGGGTGGTGGACACGTTTAAATATTGACTTTGAACTCAGCTCGAGTTCTTATCACGAGGGTATATAGCTAGCTAGGTTGGTGAAACACTTTTATTTTGCGTAATAATTTACCCAGATACTCAGATACACAAACACAAACAAAAAGATATTGAAAAACGTGAACGTGACTGGTAAAGGCGAATTCCATGGATATTTGTCAGAGGGCCGGCCGGTAAATGAAGTCTAACTTCACTCGCAGACAAAGATGAATGAGAAGGGAAATTTCCACTTAATTGAACCCTTAATTGGTGTAAGACTTAGGGGAGTGATACAAAGGCCAAGGGGGGAGGGGTTTCCCTCGTTTGAAGTACCAAACTTCAAGTTTGACAATCAAATGACGCACAATACTCGTACACACCAGACGCATAATTATTGAAATTTATTCAAAATAAAACCCATTCGAGTCTTTGAAGGTTATACCCTTAATTGAAAATAAATATTTATCTCGATAATTAGGAACGTTTTGCTGTTATTCGAGCTTGAAGACGGTATGGTCGGCAAGAAAGGTGAGACTGTGAGAGAATCGAATCTTGAGATGACTATTATGAACAAGGGCAAGGACGTGAGACACTTGAAGTTCTAATTTAAGATTCATACTTCAACTTTTGGCTTTAACTTTGGAGAAAATTGGTGGAGAAAAGCTTGAGATCAGTAAATTTGCTGAGGGATGTCTTTGACCAGGTGGAAAACTTGATATATTTGTCGACATGGAGACATGTGTATGTAACTCAGCCAGAAGGCAGGTTTTGTCCCACAGGCTGCTAACTACTGGAAGTCAGTATGAGACAGTAGGGTCATGTGTAAGGTTAAGGGAGTCTACTCCCAGGATGAAGTTTTTTTCTTTTGCCTTTACTTTGGATTCTTCTTCTTCCTCATTTCTGCAGCTCTAAAATGGTGTCCATTTTTAGCCGTATTAACGGCCAAACTGATCCGTCGTTGCTGAAATAGTCTAGATGTAGCCACCTAAGCTTACCTTCGGACAGAGCATCGTTGTGGATCAAATAAAACAAACCAAACATTTGAAGCGACAGCTCATAGAGAGCCAAGGCCTAGCTTCTCGCAACCACGAATGGAAGGGACCTACGGTTTCTATTGCCGACTCCAAACGGCGGATTGAGAAACTTTTTCATGACAGATTATACTCTTGCAGGTTTGTCATACGTTTGGTGGTTATTTGAATCGAACCTATGTCCTATCGCTTTGCCGTCCAACGCACTAACCACTTAGCTAAGGTGACCAATGTTGTGAATCAACGCTTTGAAATGGTCAGGATTTCTACTGTAGAGAGCCTTTACCGGCTAGTTTGTCAGTCGCACAGTTCCCTGAAAGGTCGTTACGACATGGAATCCAATAAAGTGGATCATCATGATTGCCTTCCTTGGTATTATCATCATGAATCTTGACATGTGGTTCATCGACGATGACAACAACGAACTGTATGAACTATTCAGTGACATTGACTTAGTCAGAAAAGTCCAGATACAACGACTAAGATGGCTGTGGGACATAGAGAGCTGATGAACACTAGCTATCTGGCCCGTAAAATCTTCGAATTCACCCTAGATGGACGGCGTAGTAGAGCAGAACAGTGACTCAATGGTTCGAGTAAGTAGAATAGAATCTTAGTAGTGGGAAACTAGGGCAAATAAAAACCCCACAAATGACACTCTTGTGGAGATTTGACGGAGGATATCCTTCGGAAACCGTTGCTAGTTCGGTTTATCCAAACAACTAGGGTAAAAACTCCTAACTCGAAGGTCCTACACCATGTTCTACAAAACCCTGATCTTGCCAGCCTTGCTTTATAGATCCCAATGCTGGACGATAAGTAAGACAGCAGAGCAGATCTTCGGATCATTCAAAAGAATAATTCTTCGTCGAATATTTGGTCCTGTCTGCGAGGGCGAACCGCGAACTCTACGAGATGTACAAAGATGTGGATGTAGTCGACAGCGCTGGCTCGGTCACATCGAGCGAATGGACGAGAATGCTCCAGCTAAGAGGATCTTTGAATCCCAGCCATCTGGTTCACAAAGAAAATGAAGACCGAACCTCCGGTTTAAAAATCAGGCTATCGCGGACGCCAGAAACCTTGGTCTAGTAAACTAGAAGCAGTGTGCCCGGAATCGTGAAGGATGGAAAGTGGCATTAGTTCAGGCTTAGACCCTCCAAGGGTCGCCGGTCTGATAAGTAAAGTAAGTAAGTGGGAAACTGGAAGCAGCTAGCTATAGATCGTGCTGTCATCATAAGTATTCAAGAAGTCAGAGTGGAAAACGTACGAAACGTAGACGTAACAATTTCGAACAGTGACACATTGTTGACGACTTTTTGTTGACTGCTTGGATCAAAGTTTCGTAGGCAAGTCTACAAAGGTTCCAGCTTTTGTCAAGAAATCATGATGCAATTGTTTATTTTAACAAAAATAAAATTGTTTTTGTTTATCATCTCAACTTTGACTGAATTGAAATGACAATTTAAAACTCAACCAACTTAAGTCAATATTGCTACGCTCCTATAAAATATTTTTTGTCATAAATGTGTCAGTCAACAACAGACGAAAAAACATCAACAATATCACTTGTTTTAACCCACTTCCCTATTTTCATTAAAAAAAAGTAAAAGAAAATTCAAACTTAAAATGCAATCAACGTCATGTGTACTAGCAGTTGACATAAAAGAGGCATACACCACCTAACACACATACTTGTACACAAGAGGGGTTTTAGTAGTACTACAATCCGCCTTAACTTTGTTTGTTTTCGGTTTTGTTGTTGATAAATTAAATTAATTTGTTTATATACAAGACATAGATACAACGTATAGCATTGCCTGTGTACAATAGATAGTCATCCATTTGTATCTCGTTTTGTTTTCATTGACCTTGACTTTTTTTTTTATATAAAAAAAAAGAATACAAACCGCAGTAACAAAAAAAAATAAAATAAATAAAATGGAAATGAAATAAATAAAAATTATCACTCACTGGCAACCTTGCCAAAAACCGATAAACACAAAATTAATATAAAAAAAAGAAGGGAAACATACGTATACACATATCTACTCGCGGTGACATTCTTTTGGGGCGGAAAGCAGAAGAGAAAAAAAATATTTTGGCTCTCTAAAGGCATCTTCTTGGGGCCTCTTCATTTCATTCTTCTGTAATCTTTTGCCGGTGTTTCGTGCTTTATCTTATTCGTATCTTTTGCCGGTTGCCCTTCTTTTTCGCCTTTTTTTTGTGTGTGTGTGTTTGACAAATTCCATAGGGTAAACTGTACATGTTCGACGATTTGACAGGGACAATGTTTCTTTTATCCAAAAGGCAGAGGAAAGATGAATAAACAAAAAACTGCCTTAACTTTGCACCTTGACGAAACACATAGGTGACTTGTCCTACTTTCGGATTCGAACTGGTTACGTGCTTCGGAGAGAATGTTTCCTTGAGTCAGACGCCCTTGAAGTGAGTTAGGTGCGTTGAGTTAGACGCACTTTTTGGCAAACATTTAGCAAGTGAAATGGGCTTGTCTAAAGCTTAACAAACGCCTGTATGAATTCAAGAGCTTTTCTCAGTCTTGGAACAGAATTAGAAACGGACTAGACTGCAACACACCTATCCAGAAATACAAGAATTAAATTGTGTGAGTGTCATTATACATATCCCGACAGGGACCGCAAATAGGCACAATCTGGTCTTTTTCCACATCAAAAACATATTTGGCGCTACAACTCCAAGGCCAAGGCCTAGCTTCTCATGTTATATTTTTCGCACGAACGTCCCGACTCCGTACGGGACAAACTTTTTTTTATGACAGATTATACTCTTGCAAGTTTGTCATGCCTGCGAAGAGATGGTGCCGCGAAAAAATATTTATTCAACCAAATCTAGTTTGCGCCTGTGACAACAAATAAATGTTTCACTTTTCGTTACGAAATAATGCTGTATCCAGTCGGAATGTTCGCAAAAAAAAAGCTCAGCAACAGGTTTGATGCACTTTTTAGTTTGTCGGAGCTTGGTACTTCCAAGAGTTGGCTAAGTAAGGTTAGGACAGTGATAGGTCCATTGTGATACCACATGAATCTAGAGAGATCTCCTTACTTACTCGTTGAACCAATTGGAGTTTCTGATGAAGCGGAGGAGGTTTATGACATCTGCGTTTATCAGATAGCCTAAGTCGTTACAATAGAATTCTCCTAAATGAAGCCTTCTTTTGGGGGAAAGAGCTAGGCACCTATAAAGAAGATGGGGAATAGTTTCCACGTCCTCTTAGTCCATGCAGCTTCTAGAAATATACTTTAAATGCCTTTAAAGCCTTGTTGCATGCTTTCCTAGTAGACAGGGTCCCGGGATGACACCTCTTACAGATCTGAAATGTGATCTGTTGAGAGAAATTAAATTCTTAGAGCGTTTCAGATCCAACCGTGGTCAAACCTCCCTTGTCGCTAGACACGTTATACCACTTGTCCTCCTAGAATTTATTCTCTTGATAGCTTCTAGCTTAAATTTGAGTTTACATGTAGCGATAGGTATACCCAAACTACATCCAAAAGTAAAGTTTCAAATTTATGAAGCTGACGGATAACCCATCGAAGGAAAGCAAACATGAAGTCTCTGATAAAAATAGCCGGGTTTAAAAGCATCGGTTAAGTATTTAGTATCTTTAGATGACCAATTTAGAAGCTCGCTCAGATCTTCCTTCCTTATCTCTCCCTTTTCGTAAGATCAGATTGGCACTATTCCCCATGCGTTTACATAAGGTTGGTCTTCTGATTTGAATTATTATCTTATTGGCGTAGCCGAGAGTTTATAAGTCCGATACGTTTAGGTGGTTTACCAGTTGATATTCTAGATTTTGCTTCGTATGCTTCAGCTAGGCCTTGGCTCTCCATGAGCTGCCGTGCCAGACATACATGCTTCTACTAAACAGAAGTCTATTCCTGCTCCTGCTTTCCATTTTATTACAGTGTCTCCCTAAACTTGAACTCATTTATTTAAGGAGCCACCGTTGTTCGCTCACAACTCACCAATAGGAACAAAACTGGTCAAAGGCTACAGTCTTGTGAAATCGACTTTGTCTACAAATCTGTACAGGATTTGGTTGCAATGAGGCAAAATAGCTGAAAGTTCCATCGTGTCATTGTTTTAAACGACAAAGTGGGCGCATATTTCCCACTAGATGGCGCTACATGTCGTACAGTCGAGGGATTAATAGATTTTCTCCGACAATCTAATCGAAAAGACTGGATTAAACAGTCTATCAAAACGGCGCATCCGCGCTATTTGTGTCTCTGGCAGGCTCACCAGTTTCAACCACTTCTACCTTCCTTTAACAGCCTCTGTGTGCTTTTTACGAAGGTCCGTTGAAAGTAGGTTATATGCTAACAAACTTATAAGCCTGAAAAGGTACAGGAACAGCCTTTGGATTTCTATCAAGAGTGTGAAGAATTAAGTTCTGAGTAAGCTTATTGTCACACTGTGGTTACCAGGAGTGTCCATCCCTACCATCTCTACCCTTTTTTGTACATTTTCCCTTGAAAACCTCTCGCAAATGTCCGTCCTAAGTCGATTTTTCCGCTAAATTTCCATTCCTTCCCGTGACTAGTCACTTAACCAACAAAAATTAAATAACCAGACCAACATAATCAGCGTTCACAAAGTATAATGGCGGCCAGCACAACAAGTCCCCAAGGACAACGACAAACGAATTTGAGTGTGTTCGTCCAAACGTTACAAAGTTAAACATCCCGGAATCCCTTTGAATTCGTTTTGGAACAATTTTCCATCTGAATGTGTGTACGTTTTTGTCCCGCTTGTGTGCTTACAATTAAATTATACTTAAAAAGTATGACGGGTGAAATTTTAGAACCGACTTTGTCAAAGTGTCTGTGGTTGGGATAATTAATGCGAAAAGTATTTGTCTCCTTTGAGAGACAGTTGTGTTGGATGTTCAGTGTGCGAATATTGTTTGAAAAGCTGTGGTTATACGGGTTGTCACCGCCCCACAAGGATGTGCATGTGCCTTATCTTCCCCCATTCGACCTAGTACTCTCATTCACCATAAATAAAAACCAGACAGACGCCAATCGATGGAACCCACTCCAAGTCCTCCTGCTGCTGCTACAACTAGCATATTGCATCAAACAGATGCGCCGATTAAAATTGAAGTACCGAATAATTGCACTCTACGATCCTTGGCACTAAAAGTCGTCTATCCACCCTAGTTGGAGATTTTCATTTTATTACCATGGATTGGAATTTCATTGCCATGCTGTGCTTGTCTGCCTGCCTGCCTACGCCTCTAGCGTGTCCACCTATCTTTGGAGCAAAAAAAAATGCAAAAATCAAAAGCGTTTTTTAATTGCCAACCAAATGTTGAATCCTGTCGCGTCGCGGTCAATGATTGTATGCTAGGGGCCCAGTCAAACAAGACTAGCAATGGCAGTCTAGTGCAGTCCTTCCTGTGTCCCTCTCCTTGGTTGTATGTCGGCGGATGCGGTCTACTCGGAATCTCATGTATATTTACCAGCGAAATGTTTATCTTTGCAACACGCAAAGGGGTGTCGGTATGTATAGTTGTTTTAGGTTCCCAGCTGCGACAACGAAGGAATGCCAAAGAGTCGATAGAAACCGAAAGTTAAATCCCGGATCACGTGAGCGTGAATGGAAACATATTTCTGAGGAATTAAAACTTGAAACTAAATGAAGACAATAACATGCAGGGAACTATGATTTGTGTCGGAGAGTACCCTATGATTACGGTTTGAAGGCTTCGGTAGTTGGAGGCTAAGGAGCAGCTCTTGTGATAGGAGATACGAGGACATTCAAAGTAATCGAAGAAAAAATGTTCCTAATAGAGCCCTCCGGCAGTTCTTCTAAGCAACTGGCCTTCAAGGTCGGAACATAGGTCCTTCAAAGTAGCGAATGGCACTTTATCACCGATGCACAGGGATTTTTAGGTGTTTAATTAGCACTTCCAAGAGTTGCCAAATGGGAATAACGAAGTCAGCAAAGAAGCAATCCCCCTTCCCAGTGACGAAGAGCTTGGGAAAACTATCAAAAACGTGTTGTGTGTAGAGTTCTCTTCCCTTGGACAGGGCTAAGCAGTTAAAAAGGAACTCGGGGACTATCTCTTAACCTAGGTTCCTCAAGATTCTGTCTATTGAGAAGTCTGATCTTTTGAAATTTTATCTGCGATCACTTTAGAGCGTTCGAAGCTTGACATGTGTTGCCATTCTCCCATCTGTGAATAACTTTGCTGCGCAGTCTTCCCCAGTCTCACAACCTTTCGAAATGTCCTTATAACCTTATCCCAAGTCTGGAATGAATGTTAAATAGATCTACTACCTCTGTCAGAGATAAGCGTCAATTTAGATCGGTCTTCCATATAAAGGACAGCTTGGCTGATGCTGCAGAGCAGGTGCATTTCCTTTTGGGTCTATTAAACCGAAAGCAGCATGCCCGGGACCGTGAGGGATGGAAAGCGGCATTAGTTCAGGCTCAGACCTTCCAAGGGTCGCTGGCCGGATAAGTAAGTAACTTTTGGGCAAGATTGACTTTAGACTTTAAATCATTAAGGAACCATCTTGTCCTAAAAGGGGGTAAATCTGTGAATTTTTAGAATGCTGTGGACTATGCACCTAAACAGAAACTTCTACGGATGAAGAAGATGGCATTAGTGTCAGTATCGGTACTTTCAATATGAAAATAGTCCTTGCGCCGACTTTCAAACAGCGATGGCTAGCCAAAACTCCACCATCGGGCAGACTGAACCATTTAACCTAGATGAATAGGTACACTGCTGAAGTGTACCTTAGTGCTTCTCGTTTCTGCTTTAACAGTGCGGGATAGCCCCTTGATGCCATATGCCTAAAATTCATATTAAGATCCCACTTTCGAAGACTTTGAAGATTTGTTGATCACTAAAAGTGGACCACCTACACCTGAGCTGGGTCGTTGCTAGAAAGCAAGATGTTCGCGAAAGACGTCTCTGATGGGATATTTCTGGAAGTAAAAAAGCTGAATGAAGCTCTCTCTAGTCGAGGTGTTGATGCAATTTGAACGATCCGTCCCTTTGATTGCCATTTTCCTGGTTTGAAGACGCCAGGTCGGGAAAACATCGTTGGATCCACATACTCCTAATTCAATCATAGAGCCATCTGTATAAAAGCATACAGATCCCTGCCATTGTAGCTTAAGATCATCTTTCTAGTCAGGTCAGGGGAAAGTGGTTTCGGAGTTTTCATCGAATAGAAGTCGGTGTAGATTATAGTCGGTGTCTTGTGGTAGGAATTCTAAATCATTGAGAATGGTGAAGTGTCGAGCACGTAGACTGGACCATTAGTGTAATTCTTTTATGCGTATAGTTGCGCTTTGGAGTTGTTCTGAGGGCTCTACTGATACAAATATAAGCCGATCTTTATACTCGACCGAGATAGTTTTGATGGATGACTTTTTCCGAAGCCTTCCACCGGACGATCACGCCATACATCAATACTGACCTGATGACAGTAAATGATTCGTGGTTGCTTCTTTGCAGCAGTACAGAACTGTAATGGCTTTCTTTACTTACTCTAGGCTATATTCCAACTGAGCTTTCTATCCCAAATATTTGGATTTATCTGTGAGTACAAGGCTGGTACCATACAATTTAGGACGTCGAAAGAGGATTATCACAGTTTTTTTGAGGATAAAAAGTCTTAAGCCTCTTTAAAGAGCTCAGAGAGACAGTATTCTAGAAGAGATCTCCCTGCAGCCTTCCTCTTTCAAGGATCTCAATCCTAACTATAGATTGAGTTATAAAGTTGAAGAGGTTCATACTGGACATTACGGTCACCTTTGTCACGCCTTATAAGCGAATAATAAAGCCAAATATCCAGCTCGACCAGGGCCTAGCTTTTCGCAACTATTCATGTAGAGGTGGCGGTTCCACTTGAACCCAAGTAGCACTGGATGTGCCTTTTTGTTAAACTATTCATGTACTGTATGCTAAAATTGTTCGCACGTATGGAGGGGTACTCCAGTTTTTATTGCCAGCACCAAAAGTCGGGAAGATTAATGGTTTGAACCCGTGTTAACTCGAACAGCAGTCAAACAATAATATCCATCAGCAAGTAATTTATGTCCACTCTAAGACCTTTGAACATAAAACTCAAATAATGTCATCAACAAAATTAAGTACCACCCAAGACTCAAACCACACGCTTCTCACAAAAATCAATAGATGGCTTCCATTTAATTAGAACAATGTTTACACCCAAGGTCGTCATCTCCGTCACTCAATCGATATAAAATTGCACCACTACCACACTTTTTACTAAACAACACCATTAAATACTTCAAGGCTTCTTGTTCTTTCTTTTTAACCTGATTGCGTGCTAAACTAAGTCCTTGACACACACTCCTAATCACTCAAACTACACAAATCACCACATATAGCACCGCTCTTATCAATAATTTTTCTTCAATTCCTTCACGTATTGCCGATAAAATATTCCATCACTCCCCATTAGCTGTGCACGCTCTCTGGACGTTGATAATAGAAAATTTTCGATTACTTTCCACTTCTCGAATTCTTATCGTTTTTGCAAACGTCAGTCGAAGCAGTCGAACCCGCAAAGCTATAAACAATTTTTATGACAGAAAAACATAAAATATGGCAACCATACTCTAACTGTTTCCAGAAATGGCAGCAGCAGCGACTTAACCTGTGCTCACAGGGCGTGTATCCTCCCGTTTTGCTGGAGGATAAGATACTTTTTTTTTCTTTGTTATGCAAAAAATTAAATTCACCCTCGTATTGGCGACTGATCCACCCTTCCAGCGAAATGTGCAACCAACGAAGCGTAAACCTCTTAAAAATTTACATCTACTACAGTCGCCTGCGGTTCCTAAACTAAAAAAAAATAAAAAATACAAGGGAAATCATAATTAAAAATAAAATAGCTTTTCCCTACCCCCACCGGCCCCGTCTTGAAGTGCACGCACTAATAAATTTAATTACGCCTAAGTGTTTACGGGCACGGTCCTCTCCCACATTCATACCAATCCTTTTGTTCTATCTCAAAGGATTGTGGCCACAGCCAATGTGAAGAAGGTAATAAAATTAAAGCAAGCCAAGTCCCTAAACACTCCTTTTTCTTTCGATGCCGACTGACTTATATGACCATTCCTGGTTCTCGAGATCGTAGTTCAAGGCGCGCTGCCAATGACTATAGAATAATGACCACTGTGCGGCGGGCTAGTGCTGTAAATTAATGTGGAACCACCTCACATTCGTTTTCTTATTGCAATTCAATAAATTCCTTTTCATTTTGTGAAGATACAGGCTTCCCGCTCTCTCTCTGGGGTGTAATAAATCTTTGAATGATTGTGGAACCGATACCAACTTGCAGCAGCCGACACAGAGAGGAGTTCTTAGATACGGAGGAAGAAAATTAACATACGCCATGCTGGGTAGGATACCTGCGTGATAATTATTCAGTTCTAGTTCCACAGATGGCACGCTGGTATTTTGACAGTCGGCTTGACAATAACAAGCATTTACAAGAAGCTAGCAGTTTCTGGTTGTTGTTGTAGACTGTCTTGTGGAGTCCAATGGCTTCTAGTTATCGCATACATTATGTTGTGTGGAAAGATGTGAATGTTCTGGAATAGAATGTATGATCCATTCTTTGTTTCTTCGATAATAGCTAGGCAGGATGTGCATGAGGGGTTTAATAGATTCTCTCTGGTGTTGAGAGGTTATACGAGTTCTTTCACCTTGTTTACCTATCATTCGAGGAGTTGCAGAGCTACCGAGACGAGATCATCAGCTAAAGAAGAAAAAAGCAAGAGAAACTTTGATAGAGTCGAAGATATTGAAAGATTCCACGAAAGTTGTATCAAAAGTTGACAAGGACATGTCAAGAGAACAGAAGTCGCACAGAAACCGAGTCATTCGAAGAACTACTCCTGCAGACTGTACAATGGCTACAAAGATCAACATCCCACTGATAGTCAGTATGAACCCTACAACCTAGACGGTGATAGCCAAGACTTCCTTCAAACTGATTAGACGATACCAAGTTCCGAGCTAAAATTGAACAAGGCTGCTGGAACTGACAGCTAGAAATGACGTGATAAGGAGCATGTACCAGTTCGTTTCTAAAATTTAGTCAGACGAGGGTATGTCAGATGAATGAAATCGTAAGAGACCCCCTAAACTGCGAGAACTACAGAGGGATGATTGAATCCTTTCGTCAACAACTTGATTGGCTCCATCAAAGCTGTTTTGTTAGAAAAGTCCGTAACTGACCAAAATTTCGCAACTCGATAGATCCTGGAAGAAACCGAAGAAATCGACACCTACTATCCCTTTGTCTTCGAATCCGCCCCCGAGGGACAGCGCAGTAGAGGAAGACCGCGACTCAGGTGGCGCACGCAAGTTAAAGGGGATCTCAACCAACTCAGCGAAACTGGAGGCAGCTAGCTAAAGATCGAGCTGGCTGGAGACGCTTGTTGGTTGAGGCCCAGGTCCACCCCGGACCGTAGCGCCACCTTAAAAAATCAAAATCACTATCCCAGCTCCCAGCTCTATCGAGGTAGATAACCGATCTCACCGAGATTTTTGACGTCAAAAAAAGGTTAAGACGAGGAGACACGCTGTCAGATGACTCTTTGAACACCAGCCAGTAGGTTATGTAAGGTTATGTGACTTTACCCGCTTAGGCAGGGGCACACTTGGACCAGAAAATAGGTCCATCGTGATAGAGTACTGGATAATCAGCACCAGGAACCTTGTATGATGGTATCGGTGCAGATCCCTACGTGGTCCGCAGTATTTAAAGAGCCATTTGGACCGACAGACAAAGCGTCTTCTTTTGTAAATATCGAGCTTGGCTACGTCGCTGAGGTCTTCATAGAAGTATTGCCCTAGAGTTTGCCTCCTCAGCCTTGTTAGGGTAGGGCAGGTGCATAGAAGATGGATGACTTCTGCAGAAATCGTTGGAGAGAACACCCATTGTGGTGGCGTTCCTAATTATTTATCAAGCAATGCCCCATTAGGGATCGCACTATACAGCTTAAGCATTTCCTATTGACTGACAGTATTTCGGTTCTCTTCAGATACAGCTTTGGCCCGATCTACTTCGAAGAAAGTCAATTGTTCCGCCTGCTATTTGTCTTTCTTCTAGCTTCATTATCAAGGCGAAGTATTGTCGATTGTAGAGAAGCAGATGGTTCCCTCTTATGTTCAAAAAAGTCCTACAACTCAGCACAGTGATTTGCGGCAGCCATTACCAGAGGCACAATCTTTCAAAAGTCTGTGCAAATACTTGTGTAAACCGACGATATTGCCATCAATGGCAGAACTCAGCAAGTATTGAGACAAAAGCGACCAAAATAGGTTTAGAGGTGAACAAGGACAAAATCGAATATTTGCTCTACAACGAGAAGGGACACCCAACATGGCCGAATCGACCAAAACGTCACTGTTACTACTCTGACAACGACATCTCATCAGAATCTGTTTGGGCTGACGTATGGCTCCATCCTGGGGACTCTATTAGACGCTAATTATTCCAGTCCTACCTTATGGTGCTGAAGCAACGACGCTATAGAAGGTGAATGAAGATATCCTTCGTTGATTCGAGCGAAAAATTCTTCGTAAAATATTCGATCTCATTTGCGTTGATAGCCTTTGAAGGAGGAGATTCAACGACGAACTATACAAGTTCTGTTGCACACAACGTATTGGACATTTGAGATGGCTAGGAAAAGTAGGCCTCTAGCCGCAATGTCAGTTAAGGAAGACCATAGATGACGACGAAGAGAGGGGAACCTTTACCAATTTGGAATACGAAACTGGAGGCGTTTACCTACATGCCATTTCGATGAAAGGGAATGTCGATAAAGCGTTATTGAAGGATAAAAGAGCTAAAAGCGAATAATTTCTTGGAAATCCCTGTAAATGATCTTCTAACCAACAAAAAAATACGTAGAAACAACTCTTAAGCGATTTAAGCATCCTCTCTTCGCATCCTATTTTCTGTCTTCATGAACAAGACACATTTAACAAGACTTCATATGAGCATTTCCTTCCATTTAACCATCGATTTTCAGGTCCACCGACGCTCTACCAGGCAAATTTTTGCCACACGTGTACTCTTCAGTCGGTACTTCACATAAATAATTGATGATTATGGCAGACACACTCTTCTTCCTTCAGTTCCTTGCAAGATTCCAAGTCAAATCGATAATCCTAAAAATAAACTAAATGGGCGGCCACCCTTTTCACGAAAAGAAAAGTCTCTCTTCTCTTTTGCTCTAAAACCCACCTCGGGGGCAAGAATTCCACTTCTCTGAATGTCTGCATCTGACTAAATCCAACAGACGATTATCTCCCCCCCATTGGAAAAGAGGATGAGACACATGTCTCCCGGCCAAGCGGAAATCGCAAGGAAGCATAAACATTTTAAAGAGAAGAATGATTCCACTATAATCCTTTCAGATCGTATACCCTTACCCAGTCTCGATGGCATTCTAGTAATCGTCACTCGTTTTGTCATTCGAGATGACAAATTCTCCCCATCATCTGTGTATCTCTTGGGGAAAAACCGAAATAGAACCCCATTCCACTTGTGTGCAACACACTAAGTGCTTTGTTACTTAAAATTGACGAAATGTCAAGGAACAGGGGGATTTCATTTCCCCGATATCCTCGTCCCACGATGGACGTTAAAAGAAATCTTCTTCATCAACAGCAGCACTAAGTCTTCTCCACGTGACCTTGATATAGTTTCCATAAAGCTGGTGTGGATGAACCATCAAGCTAAAAAAAGATCCGCTTGTGAGGAATAACAAACAAGTTTGTGCTTAAAATAAATTTCGTGTTTGCATTAGTAATTCCACGGGAGCTCTCCTCTCTACCGTGGGCGCGTTGATGTTTATATTTCCATTCCTTACAACGAAATAATTTTAATATCCACGCATATAGTATCTCGTTTTTGGCTAAAGTTAATTGCAAATGAATAATGGTCTCCTAATTTGCGGAGCTTATTGAGTGCTTAATGAACTTTTATATTCCATTCCGAGGAGGAGCTGGGAAAGTTGTTTACTTTTTGTAGGCTTATATTGATTATCAGATAACGAATTACACGGAATGACTGTCTGGTATTAATTTAAGGATTTATTTTGGTATGTTTGTGTCAAGTTAGATCATAAACTAAACGGACCAAGGACCAAAATTGTAGGCGGATTCGTTGTTTGATAAGGAAATGACGTCAATAGAACCAAACACTCTGGATTTGTTTCTCTCTGGGGCTTCAATTCGCGGTAAACCTACGCCTTAACAAACAAAGCCTCTTTAGTTACCCTTTTCCTTACCTAGGTAAGGTTAGATAAGTTTGAAGTGGTTACCAGTTAAAGCGAGCACACTTTGACCAATGACACATGGATGGACACACAGGGATTCTCCTAACCTACTCGTTCCTGGGGTACCACAATGGGTCTACATTGACATAAGTGTGGTGGAGATGGGACTTCCTTTCCCGTCAGCCCTATTACCTAACCTACCTACTCGTTAGACCAATTAAAGCTTCTGATGAAGCGTAGGAGATTTCTGACATCTGTGTTTAAGAGATCGCCTAGTACGTTATAGTAGAGAGCTCAGATACTGGAGTCTTTGTGGAAAGGGATAACGTTAGACTGCACTTTCCCCCCAAGAATATATCCGTCAGTCTTCCAAGCGGGAATTTTTTGGAATACTTATGGCTGCGCATTATATTGTGAAACACCACGTCTGTAGCGACATTCAGACTGCGCTTAAGGCCTTGCTCAATCCTTGTACTAGATCCAAAATAGTTCGAAAATGCAGGTCTAGTTTGAATTCGGTTGGAAGTCTGAATTTGCTTAGCCTTGACTGGGTCCCTGGACACAGCGGGATTAACGGAAATTAGCTTGCTAGGCACGGTTTTGAGGAGAACTTCTCCGGCCCTGAACCCTGGCATTACTCTCCAGGATGCAGGCAGACTAAACAGACCCTTCCTGACGTCTGTTAGAAGTCCAGGGCATTTTTGCTGTCTCTCAGCAGAAAAGACTGCAGACAGCTTATTGGCGTTACTACGGGACAATTCGCCTTTGACAAACATCTCAACGTGCTAGGTTTATGTGGCACCACTATCTCTGATGCTTGTGGAGAGGGCGACGACACCTCCTATGTGATTTTCCTGCCTTTGCTCGTATCAGATAGCAGATTTTTAGGTCTGATTTGATAAGTACTGATAACCTTAGCTCCTTATGACTTAAGATCTTACTCGACTTTCTAAGAAAGAGGAAGAGAGCACAGTAAAAGGGTGCTGGTAGTGCAATGGCCTGGTTTTTATGTCTGAGTGGATAGAGCTGTTCACCTATAAAGAGGGTAGAGAATAGTTTCCTCGTCTTCTTCGATCATGCAACTTCTACAGAAATCATTTAAGGTTAATGGTTCCATGGTTGCCTAGTAGTGTCCAGTGATGACACCTATTGTAGTGCTGATACGCAGCCTGTTAAGAGAAATCAAATTCTTAGAGCGCTTCAGATCCAGCTTTGACCAAATCTGAATTGTCGCTACACACGTTGTCCTTTTTTTTCACCTTAGACTTGAATAACATCCAGCTTATCCTGGTGTACCTTGTTTCGAGGGAGACAACCTCATCTCTTCTAGCTAGTAGAAACCAGCTCAGCGCAAGAAACTCCAAAATAGCCAGACAACGATAAAGGCTCTAAACTCCTACCATTATGAGCAACGAGATTGTCGATTAGCTTGCCAGACACAACAGAGGCTCAGAGCCTAAATTTATCGGCTCAACTCATGAGAACACCCATATGGACCTTAAAGTGAAACTCAAATACGGGGCTACGTCAAGCCCAGAAATTCATTATGCTTTCCAAAAATAAGAAAAGTCAAAAACTGAATAAGAGCTTTTTATACCTTCACAGACTGGTCATAAGACCTTCGGAAATGGGACGACTTTGTATAGAAGATCGAGCAAATGTCAAGCATATTTTATGTGAATGCGCTGGCACAACTCCCAAAAATATCGGTCCCGGAACTTCTTGATGACCTCGATATTGCCTATGCATGACACTACAGTACTTCTATGCTCTTCTCCAACAAATTTACATATGAGATCCCACAGGACCACTCCAGGGACTAACAAAAAAAAAAAAAAAAGCCCCGAATCCCAAGTCGAGCTTAGCCAACGGATGTGTGGCTCCGAGGTTTCTAAATGCAAACTCCGGATACCAAGCTTCCTCTTGTTTTATATTTGGCGTTCCCATGACATTTTCAGGTTCTGCCGTGGTCGACTTGCCCTTCCCTGAATACTCGTGACAATCACAATTCGATAGCAATATCATCAGAATCTTGGAAAAGAAGGTCCTGTCCACCATGATTCTAACATCACACTCCTGCTGTATTACCTTGACGCAATCCGTGAAAAAAAAGAAGTGACCTATCCTTTCACTAGAATGACTTTGTTAGGCTGAATGCAGCTAAAAACTGACACTTACAAGAGGCTGCCCTCAATGAGCCATTCTTTCGCCTCTTATGTGATCTAAAGTCATTACCAATCTACTAGTCGAAGTCCATAGCTAGTATTTCCGGCGTCATGCAACGTTCCTTGCAGCTTGTGTCAGAATTGTGCATCAGAGAAAACCGTTCAAGTTCCTTTACTTTCAAGAAGGAAACTAGATCGTCGACTTATAACCCTCTAAGAGACTTCATAAGATTGACCCAATGAGATCAAACATTTGGAAATTATCCTAAATGTGGGACTACAGCCCACACGGATCACATATGGACTTTTGAATTGATACAGACATTTATGGATCCAACACGAGGTTACTGGGAATGTGTTCCAGTGTTTTTCAGACTGAAGTCCATGCCATTGAAATCTGCGTCAAGATCCTTGCAAGACTCAAAAGCGTCAAATTGTGGTGGATCCTCCGATATAGGGTTATTGAATGAAATAAAAGTCAAGACTGAGTCGACAAGCGTCTGTAAGGCCTTTAGGCTTTTATGGGCAACTACCATAACCATAACGAATGGAAGTATAAACAGCTTCAAGACCCCTGGGAATATGTTTCGTGACTCTAAAAGAAGTTCTTTAAATAAGGCTTATAGACTTCCTCCCAATCCACTACTGCTCTAATAAGAGTGTGCCGACTCTGTTAAGAAGAGGATAAAACAACTGAACATATTCTGAGTGGCCGACCGTCGGCAGATAGTTCTTTACTTTAAGCGGTGAGGGTGGAATGTATTTTAGGCTTAACAACAGCTCATGGCGTAATGAGCAGCGTAAAAGCATAGATGCCTCTTGTTTTATCTCTTAGATCTGGACAATGGCGAACAAAAAGGGTATTTGGAACAAAAACGAAGGCCACATACCAAAGCTCGGGCCATTTAAACTTATTATTTCCGAAAGAAACTGTACGCTGTTACAGCATAGATCAAACGAAGAGCTCCTGCCAATAACCGTTTCAAGCTTTAAATAGCAAATTGTGTACTAATTCTGCATCCAGTCCTATGCATGATGAGCAAACATCCATCCCAGTATCCACACTGCTACCATTTATCAAAATGTACTTAGCCATAGTCAAACAACTGCCAAAGCTAATTGAGAACTTTCTGCTCCACCACCAGCGTGCACTCTAACCAGCTGCAGTCCAACGAAAAAAGTTCAAAATCAGTAAATTACTTCTCCGCGTCTAATCAGATAAAACATAAACGTGCCGCCAGTTTACTTTAGAAAAAAAAATAAAAAATGACAAATGGCCTCAATCCCAGGATGCAATAGAAGCAAACTTTTTCCACCATACCCTCCTCTCTATGGAACTGCCCATCATGTTAGCCTGATTCCAATTAAAAACGAACAAACTAACTACGATGACTCTCCTCCAATTTAACTCGCAAAATTTCAAATTGAACTTCAAATTGGTTGTTGGTCGGTTGGTGGACTCCATTCCCGTCCAGCATCCACCCCCTCCGCTGTATCTACATCTACTATTGCCCCAGAAACCCATTGCTCTTAATGGAGTTAGAGTATCATTGCGCGAGATCTTTATCTTTTTGTTGTGGAAAATTGTTCACCAGATACATGTCCACTTTGCCTCTCACCATCTTTCATTTAGGTTTCCCCCCCTGGGGTAAGGGACCATAGATATTCGGTGGAAAAAGAAATGCAATTACACAAAATCACGAACTGTCCGACCATTTAATGTGCTTTTATCTCATCTTTCCATCACCTAGACTGGTTAGTCCTTGGGTGTACACACAAGCAAATAATAAAATAAAAATTATTTTTTGTTTAAACAAAGACCGACATAAGACAACAACGTCGTCGCGGCCGGCGACAACAAAAATTCATCTCATTTCAAAGTGCAAAAAACCATGACAACGTGACGGTCCTCTCTGGCAAGCGGTCCCAGGCTTGCATCGTAGATGGACCATTTAAGCTGATTGTTTATATCGCGGGTAATTGAATTAAATGGCAACAAATTGTGGGGAGACAGAGTCCCTCTTGTTTGTTATAGTGTCGTGGTTTATAACTTTTATGCGCGCCTTGGTCTAGTCGGGTGTAATAAGATTAAAATATTTTCCTTGTCATGAGAAGCGAAAATGGACGTGACTATAACCATCACAAGAGTTCGGAGCACTACAGAATTCTTGGAAAAACCAGAAACATACGTGCGTTCACACTGCACAGCAAATTTGTGATTTCAGATGACAGATGAACGAACATACTTTACAACAAAAAAAAAGACTAGCCACAGAAAAGAAGAACTAAATGTGTGACATTTGACAGTAGATTTTGGAACAACTGGAAGTGCGACTAGAAAGTTGTGACAAAAAAAGGTCTTGCAAGCCATCGAAGGTTTTAAGAAAGGAAAACTGAGGACTTGCTGCAGACTTCTGCTAAGAAAAGAGAAGGACACCAAGCGAGCTAAACTCTTTAGGTAAATCCCCAAACCAACGCAGGCAAAGACAATACAATTGTAGAAGATCTAAGACCTGCATCAACCTAAACTCCGAACACTCACAGGCTTCCTCACGAGAGGTGAAGTCTTCGTGAACACATCAAGAAGTTAAATCTAGGGAGCAACGAAGAAGCTGAGGAAACTTCTGATTACACCCTTAGTCACTGTGGCAACTGACTCGGAGCAGTGTAAATTGTCTGGAAATTTCCTGGAAAGAGGATAAAAACCTCCTATTCACATCTTTAGACCAAACAACAGATTCTTAAGGGAAACAGCCTTCGAGAACAGCCTCGGCTGATACCAGGAATGGGGCACACTTAACCCTGACCCAATTTAGTCACTCATGGGTGAGAATCGTGTGTTCCACAATCAATCCATGTCTGATTGTGGAGACGTCATTTCATCGCATTAATGATGTTTATTATCAGACTTGACAAGTCTCCGATCTTTTAAGGGGTCAACTCCTACAACATTGGACGTGGGAGATAGCGTTCGGTTGTGCTATAAGACATAAAAGGGAAGGCTGGTCTACCTTTGCCAACAACATCCGACATGTCTCGGGTTCTTGACGAACCTTAAACTTGAGGAGGCATTGGGAAAGAGGAGTGTGTTTAGGGACTAGTCTTTGGTTTAGTTTTTAGCGTAAGATTGGTTGAGAGCTAGTTTAGGCTTGTAAAGTGAGATTCGCGTATTTTTTTGAGGTATTTCTTTGAGGTATTGGCTCAGGTCCTTTGCCATTTCCTTTGTTTACCACTCGCCATTCGATGCCCTTAAATCTAGCTCAAGACTGATTATATGATCTTAAGGGAAGCCAGAGGTAAGATGCCTAGCATTATTGCATGTTTGTCTAAAAGGCTGTTCATTCTGCTAAGCGAGGTCAAACTCTTAGAGCCAACTTGAGTTAAATCTGCTTGGAGGATGGTAGAAATCCCTCCGTCAGCTGTTTTCTAGAGATCTTCACCTCCAAGACCGAAAAGATTCTCACTGCCATGACGACTTAAGGAGGAGAATGAGTACCACATCGTTCTCACATAAAATGGAAGAGAATACCAAAAAGCTCAGTCTAAGCTTAGAAAATACATATAGTCATGCTAGGTAAATAGGCGTCCCATGGGACTCACTTAGGCCCAAAGCCTGAAAGTCGTAGTCATGCTACTTTTCCTAATTTTTCCTTCTTTTAAATTTTTACTTCCGTTCGTCCATCTCTTTGTTCACTACTCGCCATTCGATACCTTTAAATCTAGTCCAAGACTGATTGTATGATCTAAGTTGTTGCTTCTTCAAATTGCAAGCTTTGAAAGCCGCACTAAGGTATCCAAACGTTGAAGTTCCACGATAAAGGAACTTGGGAACATCGGTGATGATTCTAGCTCAATTCCATGCAAAAGCTGTCTTATAATCCAGTCTTCCCCATCCTACACAGCCATGCGTACGACTCTTTGATGAATCCCCCCTATCATCGTGAAGAAATCTGTTTCTGTTCTGATTTTGATTTCTTATCTCAACTGTACTTCCATCCGGATGAGGAATGAGTTCTTCACCCTAGTTCCATTTAATCGCCATCACAAACAATCATGAGTTTCGTTGTGGCAAATTGCGCGTAAGAAATGGTCTACAAGACCGCGCCAAAGAGTTGCATGCAAACGGAAGAGGGATTGCTTTTTTTTTTATCAAAGCTTTGCACACTCTAAAGGAGGAGACACAATCTCATAAAACCCCCTTCTGAGTCGTAAATTTCTCATAAAATTCTGTCTAACCCATAGATGTCATAAAAAAAATCAAAAAGGAGAATCTGACAGATCTCTGATGGATTTAACCAAGAGACTCCCTCTGCTCGTCACCCTTTGGATGACCATAAATGTTTGATTTACAATTTTTTTTTTTTTTTTTTGTATGGACATGGACGCAAAAGAAGAACCACAACAACACCCAGTTAAGCCAATCCATCTCCTCTTCCTCTGCCTCCTTGGGATAATCGTTAATTTGAATAGATTGCCCAGAAAGGGGGGAAGGCTTATAGAAGGAGAAGAAAAAATCCATAAATGAATGAATAACTAAGTGCGTGTTTTTTAACACACAGAATGGGAGCACTTTAACTAGTGGAATCTCTCGCTGTCTCTCTCTCTGGAGATTCCCATCTACGCCATGACCAGAGCCAGACACAGTCTCTGTGCGCATAGGATGATTTGCAATTTTTATATGTTTAGCCGCTGGCCATCATGACTTGGGAATTGCATCTCGTGTTTCTGGGAGAAGATAGAGTTGGGCCGACCAAATGGACGACTGGAAGACTTTTACGAGCATTGCTCAATATAATTTTCATTCCCCCATTTGGAGATGAAATGCATTGGATAGAATAATGGCAACGGCATAATTATGGATGATGGAATCATTGAGCTGTGATGATTTATACCGCGCCGCATTAAGTCAGTGATTTGCACGTTTATGGTGAGTTTTAACTAGAAAGTCGACAATTTCGTCGTCTATTTTGTAGGTCATCATTGGAATCTATGTTTAAGTCAAGACGATAGTGAGTCTATTTAAGCGGACCCTGTAGCAATTGTTTTTTAAGGAAATTTGAGGAGTCACTCGCGGCAAAAGGGAAAGCAATCTGCTTGAGAATTTGGCAACATTCCATACGAGATAAGTGTGTTGTGGACCAACCAATTTCTAGATGAATCTTCCACGTAGTAAGTAGCATGACTATATGTGTTTACCAAGCCTGGACTGAACTTCTTGGTGTTCTCTTCCATTTTATGCGGGAACGTTGTGATTCTCATTCTCCTCCTTAAGTCGTCATGGCAGTAAGAATCTTTTCGGTCTTGGAGGCAAAGATCTCTAGAAGATAGCCGACTTAACACCAGCAAATTTAACACAGTTCGAAGTGGTCCTCCGAGAAGAGGTACACTTAGACCAAAATTAAGTCTATTGTGATACCAAGAAGCGCTAAGGTTGAACCCCAGTCTACTCAGGAAACCAAGTTGGATATGAAACGCTCCAAAAATTTGACCTCGTTTAACAGACTGAACAGCCTTTGACGCAACAACCCGAGGCTTCTTCAAAAATGATTTCTGTGGGAGCTGTAGAGACGAATGCGCAAGTGTCCTAGCTTCATCCTCCAAAATAAAGCCCCATTTGGAGCATTCTTCTTCAACACTCTGCGAACTGGCATATATAAACGTCAATTATCTTGCCAGCTTCATTCAAAACTTGAAGTCATGGAATCAAAGTGAAGCTCCTTTGGTCTAACTCTACTGACTGCCAGTATGACCTTACTTGAGTATCTTCATTGAATATCCTCCGGATGTCTTAAAAACATTAATTGACACCCTAGCCCCATAGAATTATGGCTCTAGGACCGGACGTTCTATCCAAAGAACCTATTCAAACACAGACTCATAGGAAACAGACATATGGTGCTTTGTAACAAAAAGCTGTGGGCTAAGCCATAAACCCTGTAACATTCCAAGGTTTCTCACAAGAAATGTTGCAGCCGCGACATTGAGGAAGATGATATTGACGGACAGGCCTGAGTTGGCTTATGTCGTTAAAAAGAGATCGAAGAATCTCAAGAGAGTTCTGTCTTGAGCCTGGTCCCAGCAACAACCATGAGTAACAAATCATTTTAAGCATTAGCGTATGTCTTTCCTTAGCCCATCGGCCTACAGATCGAGGAGGTTCGGAAGCATATTGGTTTTGAATGTTTGTAGATTGTAACTTGGTAGAGTGCCTAGAGAGGAGAGCTTGGGTGAATTAATTGGTGAGTGTCACTCTGACAGCACCAGATTGGAGCCCCAATTATTGTTGCTTTCTTCGATGACCGAAAGATATCCGTCTCTGTATCGAGAGCGAGATTGAGTAATGCAGATCTATTCTCCCCATTGCTTGACATTTTAATCACTTTTCTAGTCATCACTTTTAAAGTACCAACCTCCGACTTTTTAAATCAACTTCTAGACAGATGTGACACATTGAAGCACCTTTTAAACGCTTACCCACAAAGCTGGTCGTCTACGCCCCATACCGTATCGAACAGACATATGAGATAACTTACAGACTACTGTGTACTTCACACCTACAAAAGACAAGTTTCTCGTAAATTATTGGTTTTACCAGGTATACTTATTGAAATGTGTCTAGAAGCCCACACCTTTTGACGAAGTTTACGATCAACTGTTGCTTGTAAGGCAAGTGGCGTTTTATTTGGCCAACTGGGCGAAAAGTATGTTGTTTACGACGCGTGCGGCTGTCGGCAAGTTAGGAGTTAATTTATTCATTTCCATATGCTTGCATTTTTTCTACAGTAAAGGGGCTTATGACATAACGTTTGTTGTGACTTAATTTTTTATAAATATCCGGATAAAGGCATTGTTAGGAATGCTACAGTCTTTCAGACACATTGACGTAAGAATGATTGCTTTCAGAAAGTTAGCTGGGAGCGACGTATTTGAAAAAGGATCTACGATTACTGTCTCTACCTCTGAAAGTGTAACAAAGAGTTCCGTAAGCTCATCACAGCGAAGAATGGAATGGCCTAAGCCGACCATCCTAATTCAAACAAAACCTGGGCGCTCACGTATTAAGTGCTCAGACGATACTTTTCTCTGCAAAGGTTATGCTTCATACACCAATTTACATCTGAGGAAATAAGACCGAGGATTTGGGACTTAGGTTATGTAAGGTTAGTTAGATGGGTGCCCTGTAACAGCTGTAACTATTCACTTAGACCAACTGTTGGCTCAATTGTGCTCATTAACATGTATTAGAACAACCATGAGATTCCTTAACTCAGCTCGTAGCTCGTCAGAGAAATTACTACCAGGAGTCCTTATTCTTCCGATGACATTCAGCAGATGTCGAAGAATTTCGAATTGTTCTTTGTTCCTGCCGCTCCCGCAGTAGTCATTGCAAACGAGTACGATGTCGATTTAGAATGCCATGGACGGTTTGGGCGTCTAAACGACTTAGTTTTACCAGAGAAAGTCAGAGAGTTCTCTCTCTACTGACGTCTATTTTGGATCTGTCCGTTAAAAATTCTAGATCTTCATAACTGGTGACATAAGTCCAATTGAGTGAAGAACTCTAGTAGTATACGTTGCCAGCGTCTTAAGTATCTCACCACGATAAGATGGTGGATTCTTCGAAGGATGCCGTCGACTGTAATCCTAGCGCTCTTTCTGCAAAAGTAAGGATCCAAAGGGGTGATGAGATTTAGCATAGTCTGCTGTAGGGGTCGATCTTTGAGATTCAGTATTCGATGTCAATACAGCAACGAATCGGACAGAAGTTTACTACTCCCTTCAGAATAGTAAGGGAGTTTGTCCACCTTGGCTCTGCTATCATTTCTGACATCTCATTAGAAATCAAACGAAGGATAACTTTGCCAAAAACTGAGTCGTTACCCTTTCCGAAAGAACTAAGGAGACTATACAAAACGTTAAGCATCCCAGTCATTCTCTATCACGCTGAAGCATGTACTCTATAGTAGGAGACCCTCGTTTCGAACGAAAAATTCGGTCATGTTTGCATTGAAGGACTTTGAGGGAAAAGATTCGGTTTGAGAGGACTAAGACATGTAGTGCAAAAGATCAGTAACACTCCAGCCCGCAGAGTCATCGAATCTAACTTTGAGAGATCATGCAGTACAGGAAGACGTAGCCTTAGGTGTCGCGCATAAATAGAAGGTGACCTCAACCAACTTAAAGTTCACAATTGGAGGCAGTTAGCTTAGAGGAGAGGCATGCAAATTGAGGCCCAGGTTCACCCCTAACTGTTGTGCTCCCTAAGGGAATAAGTAAGAAAGTTAACAGAGACACATTTTATGGAGCTTGGACAGAGAAAGACTACATGGACCAGTACTCCTTCTGCAAGGAAATTATTACTGAAGAAGAAAACCTAATTAGTGACGCTTACAGAATAAGAAAACGATCAGACTCCAAACCATCAGGATGAACAATGAAGCTGAACATTCATGCAAAGAAGACTCTATATCTGGTGGTATTTTAAGGGCGTTCTTCACTATCTAGTTGTTGTTATGTGTTTGGTATTGCCTTATGCCTTCTAGATGAGTTGTTACACTCCTGTGAAAGTCAGCAAGTGAAGGAACTACTCTGGGTGGTCCATTGGGACAACATTCCCTCTCCGTCTTGAAAATGGGCAGAAGGATGTGTAGGGAGGTCGTTTCACCCTCAAGACCGCAAGGATCATGCTAAAAATTTCAATTAGGATTCTAAGGTTGTTCCTATCAAGATTCATAATGAAACCCGATTTTCTTTGTCCTGGTATCGGAAATAGCAACTTTGAGCATGCTTGTCTTGGTGTACTAAGCCAGCCTTTTGCATGTCTGATGAACAGTGGGTGGGAGCATCTTACCCATCTTTGTCAGTGAGTCGGCTTTTTCATTGCTCGCAAATCCGCTATGGACAGTGTTGTTCTCAGCTAGGTCAGAGATCACTTGTGGGTTTCTAGAACTGCCTTGGATTTGATGACATGCGCTCAAGCGCTTTTAGAGCAGCTCGAATTTCTGAGGAGATAAAAATAGTTTTCCCCAATGCTTCTGTCTAGTCAAACCACCAATATTGAGGTGTACAAAGCAAAGCAAAAACAAATCACTCAACAGGTCGAACCAGATCTAGAGAATCGAGACACAAACACGCAAAAAGTCAGTAACAAGTCCTTAGCATCTCAAGCACTTTTTCAAAACAAAACCACGTGCTGTACTCAAATTTGTTACGTATCCACAAATGCATATGAAGCATCATACTTGGCACTTAAAATTCGTATATTTCCTTCGCAAATATTCATTCACATCCTGATCGATGAGTTTTCAAGAAAATTTTCACATTTTTCCCATTCAACAAGCGGAAAATGCTCGTCATTAACCGACAACGCCTTCATTAAGTAACCACCAGCAGCAGCACCGAATGATCAGGTGCCAAAATGTTGATTCACTTCATTAGTACCTATAAGATACATTTCATGAATTATACCATACTCACCCCGAACAAATGGAATTTTTGGCAACAAAATTATGAATACGTAAACTTTTCAAAGTGTTAATCAACGCCAACTCACCTGAAAGAAAAATAAATAAAAATAAAAATTTTAAAATTCCAAAAATATACTCGTACATTTCATATATATATATTTCCAAGTAAAACATCTGTTGTAGATACTTTTTATGAAATAAAACATCTGCTTCCTCACTACCACCGTGCTATCAATCAATTAAAGAGTTTTACGACCGAGAAAAGAAGTTGAAAGGATTTCGAAAAATAAGTTGTAAAACTTTTAGTAAGATTGTTAATTAAGGCAAAATACTACTATAATTTCGAAAGTGCTAATGAGTTTTAAAAAGAACCTCTCAACTGTTTTCAACTGTGCAGAACGATGGATGCATTTTTTTGATAAATTATTCTTTGAAATTTAATGGATACGCAATGGATAGATGCAATGTGTTGTTGCATTTGTATTTGAAAGCCTGTCACAATTAAGTGGAACAAATAGGGCAATTTGAGAGTGTAATAAAAGCTTTGAAAATTTAATGCTCCTCAACATGTCATTTTTAGTACGGTTTCCATCAAGCATATGTCATAAATGTATCATCACTTAAGAAGAATTATTTGAAATTGAATTGAAATGGTTAAATTTTTAAAGAAGCGTGTGAATAAAACCACCCGTATAAAGTCTTGAAGAGGGTATTGGTCAATGTCTTCTTACGTTAAACATGGAATGACGCAAGCGTTTATGGACTCCCGAACCGTATGAAGATTTGGTCAATCTGCTGGACTGGAAGCCACACTGACACGTACCGATTAGTGTGCTGCAAAAGGGTTTCAAATGTTCACACAGAATGTTGGAGAGGATCTTTTATGCGATGCAAGGATGCGAAGTCTTTGCATGCAAGAATCAAGGGCTCAATAAACCAAGACAAGCTTGTTCAAAAGTGCTATTCCCGGCAACCTTAGAGCACTAATAGGACTTCTCATCAGTCACTGCCGCCTGAACAAGAACCTACATCGCATGAACCTTACAACAGATTCCAGTTTCAGACTATGCCTTGAAAGTGAGGAAACTTCTCTTCACATCCTAATGGAATGCCCAGCTCTTTCAACTCAGAAAAAGAATACTAGGCGGCGAATTCGAACAGCTTGCTGCCATCCACCCATAGAAGTTCCTTAACTTCCTGATATCTTCTGGAGTGAAACAATGCATCTAGGAACACTAGGGAAAGCACAATAGGATTCGTTAGAAACCGCAGTGCCAAGGGCTGATCAGCTCTCCCGTCGCAATAATAAAAATAATAAGGATGCGAGGATATTCCTCTATACTTGGTGCCAGACATAGGATAACCTTTCTTCTAAATGGGGCATATTAAGCTGTCATATGGGATACTTTCGGCAACCTTTACTTGGTTAAAGATTTGGTACAAAACATCATCTCCGTACTTCAAAAGCTCAGCTGAAAAGCCATCAGAGTCGGCGGCCTTGTTATTATTTAGCTTTTTGATAGTTGCGCCGACCGTTTCTACACTAAAAGGGGTGATTACTTCTATATTCTCTGGAAGGGAGGCTCTTTTCACTTTATCTGCTTAAACACTTGTTCATCGGTGGCTAGGTTCTCATTACTACTTCGAAGAGCCTTCATTTTGACCTTAAAACCAGTTGGCACTTCCTCGACCTTTCTATAGAACTGCCGGATGTTGTTCCTATCGCGTGATTCTTCGATTCCCTTGAACTGGGAGACTGCCTATAGCCTGTTCTTCCTACGCAGAGTTTTCTTCTCCTCTCTTCTTCTGGCTCGATAATCTTCTCGCGGTGCTCTTGTTTCACGTTGCAGCGCCATAAGATGTGCATCTTCTGTCACGGAGTCTCTCATTCAGTTGCTGTTTGCAGTCTCTGGCTAACCTAGGTGTGCTAAGTCTTCCAACACCAAGTCTCTTTTTCTGATCTATTCGCAGGTTCTTTTCGTTGGACAGTCGAAATCCGAATTAAGCTGTGACGAAATAATGGTCAGAGTCGAAGTTTGCACATTCAGAATATTAGATACGTGCCCTCGTGGTCGATTTAGTTCGCGTTTCGACCACCTGAACACAGCCAGTTTATTTATATTTGTAGCTAATGTCTATTTCATTACGTGGTAAGAAAGTTACCCCCACGGGACAACCCCCAAACCTCGAGGACTTATTACATCAATGACGTCAGCATATATCACCAACTTCCCCAAAGAAAATTATTCGAAGACATTAAGTCACACGATCTAAGATGGCAATGCCAAGCCATAGGTCTAATCTTGTTACGGAATTTTCGCTTCAATGACCCATTTGTTTCGGTTTCTGTGTAGCCCTTAAGGCCATCCTATTGGAAGCACGTCCTCGAGAATAATTTGATTAAAACAAATAGGCACTATCGGGTTCATCTTGAACAAAATAAGGTCCCCGGCAATGCTTTCATCCGCATTATAAAGTGGTTCTCCTTTCTCCTAGCCGTGTCCCATGTTTTATGGGGTCGGCTGTCCTAGGTGTTACAATCCTGGTTTGAACCATCGTCTGCTTGCGCTCTCTTCATGTGATTATTGACTAGAGTTGTTCAAAAACGGCGGGGTTTGCCGGGTCTGCGACGTTCTGTTCTCATCTCTATAGCTTTGGCATTTGCTCGACAGATCTTCTTAAAACGTGGCCATACCATCTTAAATCAATTTTTTAGCTGGATCAAGCAATGTACATATATGCCACGAATATGTACATTGCTTGATCCAGCTTTGTGACACCACCTGTCTATCGCAGCATCTTCATTACAGCCTTAGTGACCAGTATTCGGATTCATACATCATGGCAGGTCAGCAGCTGTTTTGTATACCTGACATTCTTTTGTCGCACAAGATACCATCTTCACTTCATCCACCCGTTGTTGGTGAGATGGTCCACGTTCTCGTCAATGTTACCATCTCCATCTCCTATTTTTACACAGATGGCTCTAAAACAGAATCGGGAGTGGATTTTCTAAGGATGTTAACGCAAACATCTCTTTCTGTTTGCCTGACCATTGAAGTGTCTTTCAAGCCGAGATAATGGCAATCAAGGAAGCCCTATCGTGGCTGAGGTATAATGTACTACCTTCACGGGATATCACAATATTTACTGATAGCCAGGCCGCGATAAAATCCCTGGAATCTGTCGCCTTCAACTCAAAAACAGCCCTAAACTGCCGCTTATCTCTTAACGAGATAACTGAGCAATTCAAAATTCACCTTGAATGGGTGCCGGGGCAAAGAGACATTCCAGGCAACGGCATGGTTGATCAACTCGCCAGAGCGGGCATAACTCTACCAATTCTTTCGCAATGGGGGAATTTAAGTATGCCTCTCGCCACCTGCAAATTGATACTTAATAGAAACGCGATCAATACCGCCAATCATAGATGGACAGTAGGTAGCACCTGTCTCATCACCAAGTAGATTTGGCCAAAGCTGGATCTCAAACGGAAAAGATTGCCTATAATCACCTTAGTGGGTGTCATTACGGGACACTGCACCATCGGCAAACATGCCTATATGCTGGGCCTCCTTTGCAACGACTTCTGCAGAAGCTGCATAAATGAGGAAGAAGAGGAGACGATTCTCCACCTTCTCTGTAAATTCCCAGCCCTTTCAGCTCGAAGAAGAGCATATCTAGGAGCCAGCTTCTTCAACAACCTAAGTGAACTGGCTGACATCAACATAGGCAGTCTCCAGCACTTCATAGTAAGATCCAGCTGGTTCTGCGGGTAGTCTTTCTGGTGAAGTACAGATCCTGGTGATAACACAAAGGACCTAATCTGGTCTAAGTGAGGTTGCACCTGCGGCCTGCCACTCCTACCTAAACTAACCTAACCTACCATCTCCAGAGAGCATTGATTTTAGATACTTGAAGGTGTATAGTTCTTTTAGTGGATATCCGTCGTGATAGACGATATCCTCCGACGTGGGATCGCATTTATTCAGTCTTCTGCCTACTAAGCGCAAGCCCTGTGATTCCAGATCAGTCTGCCATTCGTTCAGCATCTTTTAAAGGTTGTTTGCCTTGTCGCTGCTTAGAGAATGTTTCAGATAGTAGGACGGTGGTTTTCAGCATTGACAAAGTTCCTTGGTGAACTCCCATATCAATTTCAAACTCTCTGCCGGTGCCTGCTTTCCTTTCTACATGAGTTAAGACGCCGAAATACATATCCTTAATCATGTCTATTAAGTGCTCTGGAATGTAGTTCCTCCTAGGGATCTCTTGGGAGTTTATCACAACTTGGGAGTTCGAATTTCGATACTATTCATCTAAAAGAAAAAGAGCCTCATAACTGAAGTAAATCTTCGGTAAAACGGAGGACCATGTTGCAATCGCTCTTTCCAAGATACGTAGGCGTTGTCTGAGCATATGAACATGAGTATACTGAGTACAAATGTCAAGTATAACGCTAAATTGATAGAAATAGCTACCAAAAGTTGTGATACCCTTTATAAAGTGTTACATTTCTCTTAAGCTGTTGTTTTAACACTTATTTCGCTTTTCTACTTCAAAAATAACTTTGTTTCTTAACCTATTTCGTATATTTTCTATCCCACATCTCAGTAACTTGCTCCCTGTGACTTAAGTCGTCAAAATTGAATAGCCAGTCATGCCATACCGCAAAAGTGAAAACTAGGCCACCTTTTGTTTACACAAAGTTTTCATAAAACGGCTATCAAAACACTCCAACGCTTTTCAATGATCATTGATCGCAGTTGAACTGTACACACGTACTTAAACGGCTCAATGATCAAGTGAAAAATAATTGTTTGCCCTAAAAATGCGCATCTGCCACCGAAACTGGGGCAACTTTTTTCACAAAAAAAAAGCTAGTAATTGTAATAAAATTTCTTTAACAACTTCTTATACCACTTGCACTGTTTACTTCTATCTGCAACATAAAAAAAAAATAATGCACGAGAAAGTTCAATAGAAAGTAAAACTTCAACAACAACAAAATATTGACAAAAAAAAAAGTTTTTAAAAAAAAGTAAGTAAAAATCATAATGAAATGATTTGTTGCTTTCGTTAACTGAGAACTAATTAGTGTTTTTTTTTTTTTTTGAAGAATTAATCAACTAACATCTACGACGGATGACAGAGGGGAGGGAAACACCAAAGCAACGCCAATTAATTTAATTTAAAAGAAAGGCCATTGTATCTGTAAGGTGCTTTTCACACATGGTTTCACTGTTTCACTTACAACGGTCTCTTAACTTGTTTTGTTTTTTTTTACAATTTCACACTGATGGATAGGTAGATACTTTGGATATGACACTCTCCCTGTGTGCTATTGTGATGTGATTATGATTAAATAATTGTAGCGGGAATTTTTTTTCTTACCATCTTTACCATCTCATCAGCACCAACAAACTTCAATCAACGAAAGTTATTCGATGCGGATTTGCTTGACACATAACTACATTGTGTGACGACAATTTGTTAGAACGAAAGGAAAACAAACGAAATGACAGCTTTCTATGAGATACAGATGAATAGATACCGATTTGTGTATCTCCTGCAGAAGATACCAAGACTCAAGTCATTTATCAAAGCGCTGTGCACCCAAACCTTGGAAAAAAGGTGTTAAAACGCTAACACTCATCCAAAGACGTGGAAGAGAAAAAAATAATCAAATTCTCCTGTCGTTAGTCAATGTTGCTGCATCATGTTGCTGGACATGATATTCGACTAAAGTGGTTAATGGTGGGCAGTGGGCATTCATGTTAATGACCAGACCTTCTCCTTTCAATGATGAGAAATGAACACGGAAGCAGTTGATTAGACCGAAGGAGGAGGTACCTACATACAACAGCTCCCTTTGCAATTTATTATTGCTTTCGGTAATGACTGTCATTTGATGTCATTAACATTGTCTAGTGATTTATATTAATATTCTGCGATGTGAAGACGCCCTAAAGGGGAAAATGGTCTGTAATTTGTATTTTTCTTTTAGGTTATGTGGGCTCGAGTTTGGTCGATTATTTTGTGTTAATGGAATTATAAGTAAAGGGAGTTGGTTAAGTTGGGTATACGGTTGTTAAGTGAGGTTATGCATGTGGGTGTTTACATAATTTTAGGGTAGGCATCATATCCAACCGTTTTTTACCCTCTTTTTCGCCAAATCACTTTCACAACAGCGCTTTGTATCTCCTGTGATGCCCGCTAAACCCCTACCAAAGTTTGCAGTATTAACTTTGGAGTTACCCTTCTTTGGGAGTAACTCACTTTCGAGAGAATACAGAAGGCCTCCTAACTCGCTAATGGTGACTTACCACGCTGTTTACTTCGGTTTAATGGGTACTCATTGCTGCAGATAGCTCATTCTGATGCTAATCTGTAAAAACTACTACGCGGGACGATAAATTCTATATTTACAAGTGACTGTGGTATACTTAGACTCTGTCAAGACTATTACTACGTTAAAATTCACATAAAAATTCTTATCTCATTTAACAAGAAAACGACATGACTGCATGCAAGACTTACAAGGTCTGTTTTCCGTGTACAGTTTCTCGGTATCAATGACTAAGACGTCGACTAACGCGGGGACTTTTAGTGCACAAAATACCGAGTGTGCTTGAAACTAGGAGAAAATGTGCAATCAGCAAAGCCCTTGTAGCAACCCATGGAGATGGACGAGGAAAACTTCCATCTCCCTAATCAAAACCAATTGAGGGTGGCAAAATGCAAGCTAAAACAAAGCAAACCTGTTAGATCTGACGGCTTTCCATCCGAGCTACTCAAAGAAGCGAGACGCTGAGAGCATACAACAACTTATTTCTAAGACTTTGTCGAAGACTGTAAGCCTGGTGAATGGAATCACTGCATTGCTCGAAGCACAAGAAAAGAGTCCTCTTGATGGCCTCGGTTGCCCCCGTTATAATAACCCTCAAACGACTGTTGGAGAACTTTTTGTGGGTTTGGGAAAAGTGCGGAGTGATAGGGTTGGTGATTATGAAAATAAACTTAATTGTGCCAACTACAGTGGTCTCCTCAGTCCGTTCAACACCGCGTTCAATATTTTATCCGCCATATTGTATAAACCTTTTTGACATTGGTCTCTGGCAGGTTCACCAGATTCAACCACTTCTACCTACCTACCTACCTACCTCATCAGTGCACTTTTAGGCCCAATAAGGTCCAAAATCGATCGAATTTGAACAGCAGATCCAACCATATACTGATAAACTCAAAGACCGTCTATGACAGCATATCAATAACCTATCAGACGGACCACCGTCAAAACTGCTCAAATTTGGCAGGGCATCAGGATGGCTAGAAACAAGACGATAATACCACGGTAGAAAACAAATCATGGGTATCACAATGGGTCCACATGGATTTAAGTGTGATGAAGATGTAACCATTCTCATCAGCCCGGTAACCTAACCTATTACAGCATTCATAGAGACAAGTTTAAGCCTGCCAAACTCGTCCGCCTGTACCGGATGACGATGGAAAATGCTAGCTGCTCTACTAGATTGAAGGGGCGACTGCATCTCGGATCTTCACGAATCCATTGTGTTCGTTGCTCGATCAAGGTGCCAGTAATGACTTTTGATGTCAAAAGAGATTTAAGCATGATGACAAGCTGTGCGAAGCTCACAAGCCAACATCAAAAACACAATCTTTCCAAAGCCCGTGCGAGCGTATGCCAATAATATTGACGGAACTCAATGAGCTGTCATCGGTGCATTGACGAATATTGAGGTAGAAGTGTCCAAAATGGGTTGAACGCTGAAAGAGATGACACTCAATATTGTCAAATCGGATAGAATGATACAGTGGACAGCAGTGACATCGAGAAACACGGGGACTTTGTCTATCTTAGCTCTGCTACCACTTCTGACAACGACATCTTAAACGACGAATAACTCTTGCCAATCGCATTTTTTTCGAGCTGAAAAGGTAGCTGGCCCTATCCAGGCGACCTAAGGAGACTTCTTATAAGACGTTTATCATCCCAGTCCTACTCTATTGCTCTCAAGTGTAAATTCTAAGGCAGAACAAGACATCCTTAGTCGTTTTGAGCCCAATCTAGAGGAGATTCAACGTATTCGCAGAGTCTTCGAATTTGATCCTGAGGCACAACTCAGTGGGAGAAGATCTCGCCTTTAGTAGCGTGCACAAGTAAGAAGATACCTCAAACAACTTGGAATACGCAATGCCCGCTACTTAGGCATGTAGCTTGGTACAAGAGAGACTTATTGGGTTAAGCCCGTCTTCACTCCGAACTGTAGCACTACCTGAGTAAGTCACAGTTTGACCAAACACAGCATCGTACGATCATGTGGATTCCAAGTGAAGCAATGAATGTACACGGTTAGATACATTATTCAAAACCACAATCGTCGTTTCATCATAACATGACGTGTCATGCAAAAAAAGAAGGACATTCTGACATCACTTCTCCAAAATAAGTAACATTTGCATCATCCGTGGTTTCATAACACTTTTTACGATTTATCTCAACAAAATAACGACTCCGAAGCACTTTGTCCAAAGCAATTAAGTAATGGATGCATCAACTTAAAATTCAAGTGTCACACCCATCCACTTGACCAATCTCTGCACAACCACATCTCGCATGCACTCAAGCCAGCCATGCCAATGTGAAATGTCATCAACATTTTAACAACTTCACCATCTCTTTAGCAAATGAATTGGGTAATCAAGCTCCGTCATCTTATGGGAGCTCCGTTTATTGACTTCTCCAGCAATAAACTTGTCATTCCAATCGGGTATGCAATGCATCTTCAAAAATAAAACAAGTTCCAAGGAATTATCTGTTAATGTGTCAATCTCTGCATGGAATCCATGTGAATCGTGAATCACATGCTTCCATCAATAAAACAAAAAAAAAACCGCCATAAACCGAATTGGCAAGCGATAATTTATTTGTTTAGCCATATTTAATTGCTACTTTGCACGCGACTGCTAATAATTTAGACCCCACTCTCTGGGGACTACAGCATCCAACGCTAGCGCCAGTTCCAAGTTTGTCACAAACCTAACCACCTCCGAAAAGAGACCCGAAATATGCAAATAGACTTTGGATTCGTTCGTTCGCATGTAGGCGTCAAAATTTACTTTGAGTGGCGAGATTAGCCATTTACAGAATGTCTGCTTAAGTGAGATACTTGAGTAGAAAATTGTAGATACATTTGCTTTTTTAATTTTGTCTTTGAACACGGAAAAGCTTAAGAAGACGAGTTTGTGTGTGTGCTGCGTCGTTCCCCCTTCATTCGTCAGTCAATTGCGTGTGATTGCGGTTTTACAAAGAAGGAAACGTATCATAAGCAATTTACAAAACGTACTAGAGAAAAACACATAAAAAGACGACAGAATAGCGTGTGTGAGGTATAATGCTAAAGAGAATCGTGCACGTTTTTCAAGGACGTTGCAAATGCAGCAGCACTTGGTCATATGATGGTGCACGAATTGCAAAAATTATACGATTTGCGTTGATGTACAGTAGGGGACGACAAAAAAAAGGTTTTGCCCTTTAAATAGTGAGCCTTTAACATTTGCGAACGGAGCCGTGAACTATTGTTCAGAATCTGACAGATTATCACTGTCATTTGCAAACTATTATATTTTTACAAACGGTTTTAACCGTCTCTGTGATGAGCTGTCACATCATTCGCGGTTGTGTTCATAGATGAGTCATGTTTAGGACTTCTCTCTGAGTGCAGCCGACTGACATTTTAATCGCTTTCTCACTTTCTTAGATATTCGATCCGCAATCACTTATCAATCACGTCCTTTAGCGAATGGTTCAGAACCAAAAAAAACCCAAAAACTCATTTCCTTTAGTACCTTCGTGTCCTCTAACTCAACCCAGTGTCATATTCTTTTGGGATTGCACATTCATAAA
Source organism: Criorhina ranunculi (assembly GCA_951813785.1). Classification (NCBI taxonomy): domain Eukaryota; kingdom Metazoa; phylum Arthropoda; class Insecta; order Diptera; family Syrphidae; genus Criorhina; species Criorhina ranunculi. The sequence goes on from OX638381.1 coordinate 8,476,987, forward strand.
GTTTTTGAACACAGAGCCTAATCGCTGGTTGGTTCTCACGCAAGTATTCCAACGCGTGTAGCAGTGTCAACATCTCGACTGAAGTTTTTCGTCCCCAGACTTACATGGCAAAGATACCTGCTCCCGCTTTACCATGATAAAGTCGCCCGTTCCTCTATTCGGAAGCTATCCATCCTCGATAAGAGTTTTGTGGAACCTTTTTATAAGCGTGACTCTTTTCCTACCGTCCATATACATATCAAGATCCCTATTAGGGTTTTTTACTAGTTCGATCTGCGCAAGAGCCACATGCCATCCCGGTATCATAGTTGTCTCAAAACTCACGTCCACCAATAAACTGATTTAAGAGCCGGAATCACGTTACATTCTTCTCAGGCTTTAGACATCTTTAGCAATTTCTAAAGAAGATATAACCCTGCGGTACCCTTTTCACATTCATTTAACAAACGAACCGAAATATTCCTCCCAAATTCCATAGTGAAACCCTTTTCACATATGTCAACATCTACATCTAAGAAATATATCTAGAAGAAAGCATTTGGAACTCATCCATCATAATTAGTTTTTATTGTATCGATAGTGTGAACACTTTAAATTCCATCGCTTATTAGAGACGCATTGGTATCTTCTTCTTTTTTGTTTTTGAAATTCACTACGTGATAGGCTGAATAACTGTTAAATCCATTAGAGCACACCCAGACTATTTTAATTCAATTAATTTCGAATTCAATTTTTATTTACTCTCTCGTCAGCTTCAGACAAGAAGCCGCGCAACTGAAGAAGGAGGAGAAGAACATCATTTGATAGTTTGACCTCAAATCTCATCTAAGAGCACAATGCGCGCATGCCTTACAAGATCAATTTCATGCGAAAAATAGAATCTTTTCTCTTCAATGTCCGGTCAATGAATTTTTGCCGGGACACAGAAGACGACAACGACGACGGCGCGGCAGCGATAGTCTTTTACAGCCGGGAAATTCATTAAAAACAAAAGAATCTCCGCCCGATGAAAAAAGGAGGTTAAAAGATTTCTGCATCGGCGATGCCGCTACCACGCTCTCAAGTGTTGTATCTCGAGCACTACACGAACAGGCCAGCCCAGTCTACCCTCCCTCCCCGCCTATATTCCCCTCGTTCAACAGCACACATGTAGCACATATGTTGGAAGAAAATGGATAGTAAAACGCCACAGATTAACGCGCACCACTAAGCGTCAGTGCCGACAATCCGACAATGTGTCGATGTTGGACTCTCTGCAGTATGCTTCTTCTTCTTCGGTATCTTCAGATAGTCATAGACCCCGACAATGGAATTAGGTCTTTGAAATGCAAATCTGGTCTAGCATTGGGCTAATGTGGATGGATATACACCATGGCGCACGAGGCAGGCACAGCACAAAGAAAATAAGGAAAAGTGCTGAAAGATTTTCCGCAAAGAAAACACCATGCAGCGTATCCCATTCCAAAAGAGATGTATCTTATGGAATAATGAGTTCGAATGATGCTTCAGTTGCGCTATTGTGTGTTGCTGTTGAAAGTTTAATTGTTAATCAGATTTGTTGTTCGTTGGTGAATAGGCGCATAGAGTGTAGTGGGCTTAAACACTTGGGATTGCTCCCTCCTGGCTGGTTGTATCTTTTAAAACAATAGGAACAATTTTTATACGATGATCACGGATGAAATTAACGTGTGTGGAACGAGAGAAATTGGTGCAAGATGCTGGGGAGATGCAATGCACCAGTATGTGGAGCTATAAGTGACCTGTAGACCTATCGTTGCTGAAAGACTTAATGATTTTTCAACTCTCTCTCTCTCTGTCTGTTGTGAGATACAGAGGGTTGCACAATTTGTCATTGCATCTCACTTCCTTGTTTGACGACTTAGGGTAAATTAGTTTCATATAACCATCGGTTGAGGTATGCCGAATGGGCTTTGATTGGAAATGTTCTCGTCCAATAGGGCTGCTGGAACAGTGAAGAAGACGAATTATTTTACTTGTGACGACCGCAGCGAGAAGAATTGGAGAGGAATGACCGAAGCGTCTCCAATTCACAGATTGAATCCAACACAATGCAATAGTGAGGCCCCTCCTGTACACAGTACTAGTCTGATGAACAACCCTGGACAAGAAGAGTAAAACTGATCTTTTGAGAAGAATTCAGGGGTATCATGCGTATGTATGACGAGTGCTTTGGGACAATGCTCCACTTATTTCCTATTGAAGGTAGTATCTACACTTATCGTTCGTCAAGGTAAAATGGAAAGATTTGTGTTTATCAATAGAGAATGCTTAAGCCCTCTAATAGAAACTCTCACGAGATATTGTTTAATAGAAAAGCATGCTACTAAAATAGATGTCGCCTCTAACTATTTTTACAGAAGCTGTAGGAACGACGGACAACGCAATGGAGGAAGACCTCGCTTAGAAGGAGACCTTAACCAACTTGAAATGCGTAAGGACCGGGCTAACTAGTTTAGACCCAGGTTCAACCCAAACTGCATCACCAACTTAGTAAATAAGAACGTAGAAACGAAGAGGAGGAAGAAACAGTAGCCTACCTTCTATGCACCTGTCCTGCCCTATCAAATTCGAGAAGAAAACCCCTTGGGGAGTACTTCTATGAGTGGAAAGGGGTTAACACCGATACAACTACCAATAGTGTGTTCCTTTAAAGAGAAAAGGGAATTCATCGTGCAAGATTTCTGTTGCTGGTAATCCGATGCTCTATGTGGCATCACAATGGACATGCGTTTTAAGTTTAAGGGTGTCCCTACCTAAGCGTAGACGGCCACCTTATCAAGCTCTACATACCGATTGACAGACAGTAGCTCTGAGACTTAAAGGATGGAAAGCGTCATGAGTTCAGGCTCAGACCCTCCAAGGGTCGCTGGCCTGATAAGTAAGTAAGTAAGCTGTGAGACTTAGCACTCTAAGAATGCATAAATGCAAGGCTCTCGCATAAATCGAGAATTTGGGACACTACGCTTGACAACCCACTATTTCCACACAATCTGAGCTAGATAGACTTAAGTTTTGGTCTAAACAAAAGGTTTACCAAATCTTTTCTACCGTTAGGACAAAAGAAGACAAACGCTCATACTAGTGGAAAGGAAATCCAGGCTTTTCAATGCAAAAGCAGAAAAAGAGTGCAACTTAGCCAAACTCACAGAACTCAAAACTGACTGGTGGACCGTCATGATCACCCTCATGCTCTATAGAAAAGAGGTCAGGTATGCACGTCTTCTCCGAGAAGATTGACAGTACATGGGTTATCTTCTAAACAATGCCAAGTCCATGTCGAGTGTCGTAATGAACTCATGTGATACTTGGGTAGATTCAGATTAAACATTTCTAGATCTGCTAATGAATACTAAACGAGGATAGAAAGTTTGCAGGTGGAAACCATACAAATCCCCAGAACTACCGTATCAGGTTCTTCCCTTCACAACTTCAAAAATATCCGGAGATGCTGAACAGCTCTTGGTACCATGAACCATGCCCAGTGTCTGGTCTGATTTGAAAGTATGACGTTTTTGATTCCCAAAGCATACAAGTTCTCAGGGATCTCAGGGCTTTACACTGAACCTCCTTTCTATCAAAAACTATAGAAGGAATTCTTTTGTCCTTGACGAACTAAAGAGTCCGGGATGTGGCGTGGTGCACGGTAGATGTTAGCATTTCAGTGAAGGATAAGTACCCTCAGAAACTGACAGATATTCTTCAATTTCCCATCTTAGACAAATAGCTGTAGCCTCATGTCAATCCATCTATAACGGACTCCAAGCTCAGTGGGAAGCCTCTGAGTTTCTCAGACAGTACTCAAAAAAATAGGAGTCATTCTAGACGAACACCTAGTAAACCTCTAGTAGCTATTCACTCGTGCAAACAAATAATACCAAAGGTGCAATGTTTAGTGTCCCGCTTTAGAAAACAAAACCAGAATAAAAGTTCTCGAAAAAGCACAAGTGGCAGTCCTAAAGCGGCTGCAAATGAGCAAAACCGCATAGAAGAGCCTTGAATCAGCGCGCAGTCCTTTATAATGAGTCTGCCTTAGGTTTTAGAGGTGGATGCATCGCGTTGTGCAGCCTTCACTCGAATCTCTAATGGATTCAGTCTGAGTCTAGGAAGAGTCTGCCTTGATCTTTACGTACGAAGGGGTCGGTGCCAGTGTCTTTTGGGAAGACCTTAACATTCACCACTCATTGCTTTATACCATCAGCCAGGCTGCAATCAAATCCCTCAGTAAAGGATAACCACATGTCTCTGTACGATACAACCAGGCACCAGGTCATTTCGACATTCGAGGGTACTATTCGCCTGAAGAACTAGGCAGACAAGGCTCTCCTGGTCCAAAAAGTATGAGTTTTGACCGCGCCAAAGCACCTATGTCCTATAGTATACAACTGATCCCCACCGATGCTCTGTCGAAAACTAATCAGGGATGCATTGACTACAAAGAGACAACCCCTCGAAACTTACTTACGTCAGCACGGGCCACTGCATCCTAAACAGGTGTGCTTAGCGACTAGCCATTGTCTGTAATGAAGACAAGAATAGTCTATCCTCCAGCATTTCCCAACACCTCTTCGTACGACTGATCTAAATTTTGTAGCCACGAAATGTAAACGGTTTCAGGAGTAAATTTTGGTTTCCAAGGATGGTTCCCAAAGATGGACCTACTTTTGGTCTAACTGGTCCACTTTTCTTGTCGCCGACTATATTGACTTCTACCATTCTTATACTTTCCACTGCTGTTGGAAGTTATGTGTAAAATTATATTGGAAGTAATGTTACCGTTTTGGAATATTCTCCTTATAAGTTCATTTGTGTGTGTAAAATTTACTGTCATCGCTAAGTTTTCTTACAAGCCAAGTAAAGAAAAGCTTAATTGTTGAAAACGTTTCTCTTTTTTTTCACTAGTTTCTAATACTTAACTATTCTCTTAAACCACTAATTTCCAACAAATTAAAACAAAAATTAATAAATCAATTCTGTCATTTCTTCATTCCCACTCTATTCATCATTTTCTACTAAGAACACACTTAATTGTAATACAATTACCAACAGTAGCAACAGCAACAATATGTACGCATTGTTTGTAAGTAAAAATCATCAAAATGAAATCAGCTGAAACTTAAATAGAACTTCAAACACTCAGTCTGCCTGTATTCCCAATGATCTTCCTCCTCCTGGTCTGGGTTCTAAAAATAGTTTTTTTGCTTCTACAACAAAATTTATGAATGAATCCGATGTGAAGAGAAGATTTTTACGTTCGACAGACGATATTCTCTCATCGTATCGAGACGAATGATTGTAGGGAGCGTGTGAAAATTCGTAATTCAATATCGCAAGGGGTTGTTGGGGTTAAATCGACCCCTACAACAGTGTGTTGACACACACAACAGAACCCCGAATCGTTTAAGTTTCATATGACAAGACGGGGGAGGGCTGTTCTCGTTGATAAGAAGCTTTGTTTACATGCAAATTGATACGTGATTTGTAAATGAAAATGTTTAAAGCGTATACGCGCGAATTGTTTACACGATATGCAAACAAAGGGCTTCGTACAAACTGGTACTGGGACTTTTGTTTTACAAAAGGAAGCATTGTTTACAACAATGAATGGCTTACATAGGGAATGGCTTGTCTTAAATTATCTCAAGTTTTGTGTTGTAAGATCGCAATTATCTGAATGTTAAGGACGCTGTAAACATGAAGATGGCTGCCCTATAATGTAATCACTTTGATGATTGAAGGTTTGTTGAAATGTTTTTTTTAAACACGACCTCATTCATTGACCTTTCACCTACACAATACTTTTGGTCTTCGAATAGGGTCACTGTTCACTGTTATACCATAAGTGTTTCAACAAAAAATTAGTGCAAAAACTTTCAAATATCGCAACCGAACATTGAAATTAAACAAAAGCCAAACTGAATGTGTAAAAATATGTTTGATTAATTGGCATCAGAAATGGGTCAAGTAGAAAGACTTGAGGCTAGGGAAAAGTAAACATTCTCTACACGGTTTGAACCAGTTTCAGTCCATCTGGAACGGATGGTATAGGCTAAGACTGGGTTAGATGATGGATTAGGGGTTTTTAAAGAATTTCCTTGATCCACCTTAGTGTTGAAGTTCCAGAGAGGTGTTCTGGATAAAAACCCTTCTACTTACTCTACAGAATGACTAAGTCTGAACGAATGTGGCTAAAGGGGTTATGAATACCCTTATGATGCTATTAGCACAGCGCTAGTGTTGGTGTAGTGACTTTGAAACTCAGATAGTATTAGATTTCAGTCTGTTTGCTCCGAAGATGGTGTCCAGGATGACTGGGGATAATTATTGGTACTGTTGCCATTGCTTATAATTCACAGTATTTCTTTCGATGCAGAACGACGAGATTTTAAAGGAACCATGACATTCTCAAAAACCGTAACAAAGCGTTTTAAATGCAGCCTTGAGAAGATAAATATAAAGATCTTTCACGGCTGTTATATATTCTGGACTAGAATTTCGTCCTAAACTATGGATAAGTACTTGTCAAGCCTAATTAAAAGGCTTGTAAGCTGACTAACAGACAAATTTTAGCATAAATGACATTCCACAGCGGAAATTTCACGTCTTAAACTGTCCCTTAGCTTCTGAATTGTTCTAGGCTTAATGGCACTGACGAATGACTTGACAAACCCCAACAGAAAAAAGTCTAAAGGTGTCAAAGTACATGTTTCGTGAAATTACCCGGCCTGGGAACTTTTTATGCAATCGAGGGATTGCATTCTGTCACTTAGATGGCACGCAACGCCATTTTATTGAAGAAAAGTTTATCTTGAACGAAGCCACCGAAAATCGTTAATCATCGCCCGATACATCCTCTAATTGACGGTTAACGATTCATCTGCATCGTAGTAGGATCCGCCGACGTGTCTTACCTAGAATCCGCACCAAACAGCAAACAGTAACTTTTCTCGGTTTCATTGGATACTCCAAGATCTCTGGTGGATTGTTTGCGTTATTCATAGCTGAACTTTCAGCTGCTCTAAAGCCCAATAAGTTAACCTACGGTGCAACAATTGGTCATGGGCTCAAATCTTTTCATCAAGTGAAGGCCTGTGAAAGCTCAAGTTCTTGGACACGATCAGGAACCGGGAGATTTGGACAATCTAGCACGCTTTCGGGGACGGCAGCTATATTCTCATTTGACGAGCACTACGACGATAATCAGACGTTGGCTGATGGAACACAGAGCCATAAAATCTATTCAGTAGGTATTAATGTTAAAAAAGACGAAGGACTACCAGATGAAGCCGACATCTGGATGTCCCTATTGGAGAATCCTAAACTTTCAGAGGTTTGTCAGTCACTGCCCAGAGATTTTTACTGTGACAAACAAATTTTTTGTTACTGGCAGCTGAACCCAACTTTGTCAACATCAGTCCAAAGCGGTTACTGCTTAAGTTTCGATGAGCGACTTAGAGAGGAATCGCATTGAACAAGTCCAGTGGCCTGTACTTAAGCATCGCTTTATCGCTTCACTGTGTGCGTGGCCATAGAAATTTAACGACTGACATAAGCTTCGGTAAAGTCACAAGTAGAAATCGAAAAGTCGAACACCTTAAGAAAGCAATGATCAGACTTTGACTTTCAAGGTCAAAATAGAAATGCACATGTTGGTAGGATCTAAAAGGAAGGCGATGTAAGTATATATCTTCAAGTATCAGTCTACAAGCCTTAAGGATAGATACAAGAAGCCGCATATCTTTGTCGATTTCATTGCATTTTTCCCGTAAACTGATAGTTGAGTTCATGTCCTTTCTTCCTTGAAGACAGTTCTTGTCTTGTTCGAGAGTTAAATGCACTCTTCCGTTCTTTTCGAATGTTTACAAAAAGTGGTTAGCAGGAGCGAATCTAATCCGTCTATTGCTTGACCTTAGACTTTCAAGAAGATTGCACTTTCGAAACGAAGTATTACGTAAGACTGTGAAAAAGAAAAACTGTAGGTTCACGCATTGTATACAGGTGGATCCTTCACTGAACCATTGTTCAGAGGCTATACCTGTCGCACTTTTTGTCCACGAACTAAGGAAACAGTCTTGTCGTGTTCATTTACTCAAAGTTTAGCTAAACTTCGTTTAGGTACAAATTGCACCCAGAAATCTTTATTTTCTTACTTAACAGTCCTCAAACCAATGAGATGTCCCTTCTTAAATCTGGCTTCCCCTGGCTTTTCATTCTCATTGACATCGGGAACTCTTCTCCTTTTTCAGAAGACCAAGCTTCGTGTCTTCTGTGGCCACCTGGACCTAAAAAACCGAGTGAACAGAGGGAGAATTCTCTGGAAATAGGCTAGTCAGTAGGCTTCAGAAAGGTCTACACTCTATCTCGAGCTGGAACTTTCTGCCAAAGCAGAGAGAATAGCGAGGTGACCCATAAGTCTTCTCGGCTGGATTGCTATAGAATAGAGCATTGGGGGCTGACTATACTACGTATTGATACTTTTTTTTTTACAAAGAGCAAGTTCGCAAAGCCCCAGTGTTGCCGTATGAAAGTATACGTATTTGACATTCACACTACTACCGTTAACATTCGAATTTGACAATTGTTCTTCATGCAGTTTTAAAAACTACACAGTTTGCCCTGAATATTTCCCTTTTGACAAAGTAAAATGTCAATAAATCTGACTTTTTCCTAAAACTTATCTGATGACATCTGACATTTCATTCGTTGATTATGACACATGTGAAGTTTATGTGAAATCAAAAAATGTTGACACTCCCAGTGACATATGTATCTTAAAATAAAATTCTTAAAAGTATTTTTTTTTTGTTTGTATCTTTTCACTTAAAAAAACAATGAATATTCACTAAAGTCATTTAAATATAAAAAAGATTTTAACATTTGTCAATATGCAAAATTATTTTATTTATCCAAAAAGTGTTTCAACTCATTAATTAGTCAAAACGAAAAAATATTTGTGTGGAATCCACTTACCTTATAAACTTCTGAAAAGAAACCCGATCCAATTTTTTCCTTAACAAAGTCATCCACTGAATACAATGCTGAAACTGCGGTCTTTAATGCTCTACACGATGGTCCGGTAACTAAACGATCTGATGATATGGCCCGTGCAACTTGTGGTGGTGGTGGTGGAACACCATTGCAATTAACGATGGTACCGCCAACAGATGGCGGACCAGGTCCACTGTGTTGATTAAGATTCATTATCATCAGCTTTGAAATAAACGCACGAAATAATTGCTCATAACTTTAATCGATTCTCGCGGGATAACTATTATTTTTTTCTAAACTTTTTTTTCTAAAATAAATGATTTTCTTTTTTAATAGACTTTTGAATTATTTTCTAAAAGAAAACATATTTGGCACACTTCACTATGAACAGGAGAAACTTTGAAAAGATTAGATTTTTTTATTTTTATTTTTTTTCTTGTTTTATGGTGCAAGTACTTAAGAGAGTATTTAATTGGCAAGGTAATGCTTATACCGGAAGCAAACGAATTGGTGCATCCTTTGGAAGCTTATCTGTAAAGAGAAGAAATGACAAAAGGTTTTGTTATTGAAGATTTGCTAGTGTGTATCATTAAACAATCTATAAAGACAAATGAGCTGGATTTTAAGTTGCACAACTACTGAAAAAAGACAACATTAACAGACTGCACTCGGAAGAGAGTTTCACCCAAACGCCACCATGAAACCTCTGACTAGACGAAGAATACCAGAAAGTTCATGCAGTAAAACACAAGGCGCTTCAGAGAATAACAAGAGTACACGAGAAGAAGAAACGGGAAGAACATCCGGAAAAGAACGAGAAATTCGCGATTAAAGACTAACAATGTACGGAAGTTTTACCAAAAGTTGAAAAGGACTTGTCATGGTCGCAAAGCCCGTACGGAAATTTTTAGAGATGAAGAAGGACACCTTGTAGAGCCACAGTTGATGCTAACAATATGAAAGAACCACTTCTGCATACGACGAAGACCAAGATCCCGCTGACAGGCAGACCGAAGCATTCAACCTAACCAACATTTCTGTCGGTGCAATCAAAATGAAGGATGCTACACTACACGTGACGGTTTACCGACTGAGCTATTCGAAACAGATGGAGGTGTCTTGGTAGGGAACGAACATACACGAACTCATTTCTATGACTTAGTCAGATGAATGCTGACCTGGTGAATGGAATCTCAGTATATTTTGGCTAGTCCACAAAAAGGAAGAACCTCTTAAATGCGCCAACTGAAGAGCCATCAATGTACTCAGTATCGAGATTCGTAAACTTTATTGAAAGTCAACCGTGGACGTAATTTTCACACTACGGCGGGTCCTGGACAAAGCCCAAAAGACCCAAATCGATGCCCACTATCGATTTGAAGACAGCAAATGGTAGCATTCATAGAGGCGAACTGTACAGAGCCATGGGTAGTTTTGACCTCCATCGTCGGTGAAGGATGACGATGGAAAATATCCACTCGCTGCCACCAAGGTCGATAATGACCTCACCGAAAACTTTGCTGTCAGAAACAGGTTAGAATAAGGTAACACACAACGGGAAACACACAAGCTTATACTAAAACCGATATCAGACATCATTTGCAGAACTAAGGGAGCGTGCACATTGATTCAGATGAACGAAAACAAAACCAAGTACTTGATCACAACAGGACGAGACACCCACCACTGTATGGCGCTGAAGCATAGTCTCTATCGAAGGCTGATGAAGTTATTCGGTTGACGGTCGTTTGAGGACGAGATTCAACGACGAGACGATACGAGCTGTACAGCGACATCAACTTAGTCAAAAAAAGAATCAACTGCTCAGTGAAGGTTTGAGATGACTAGGGCATGAATGGATACCAATGCTTCGGTCAAGTGAGTCTTGGAACTTCTAAGTCTTATGTCATTTTAGTTGTATGTGGTGCTTACAAGTAGAAGCTAAATAACTAACTGGAAGGGCTTGTTGGTTCAAGCCCATTACAACAAACAAATGTTGACACGTGTAAAAAAAAGTGTACGATAGATTCTTCCACTTCCCTGCTGAAATCGTTACACAGCCTAGAGTTGAGCTTGTCGGGCTAAGATCCTTAGGAAGTGTGTATGTAAGAGACCTTACCTGCATTGGGTATAAAAGTCATAAAAGAAGGATACCATCAGGTTGTAGTGCTTTATATGGTTTAAAATTGCAAACTTCCCGTTCTCGGTAATTTTCAATGATCATGTCAGTTGAAAGCAAGTAAATTGACAGTGACAGGGGGTGTAGCCACGGAAGTGAGTACCAATCAACAGATCTAAAAGAGTTTCATCTAATCTACCTAGGTACCATATGAGAGCATTAGGTGAATTGCATGCCTAGGTGATTCCCTGTGAATCTTCTCGGAGAAGCTACTCTATATACATACGTTGTGCCTTACCGACCATTTTACTGTAAAGCATCTGGGTGACCTTGTAGGTCCGACAGTCGGTGTCAAGCCATGTGAACTATTTTCTGTTTTCGCATCGAAGATTCTAGAGTCCATCGTTCCATCAGAATGGATGTTTGCCTATTTTTTTCCACAATATCTGACAGGATTTGGTGACAACTACGTTTAGAATAGAGCTGACAGAAAGAGAGAGCTTATCTAGCTCAGATTGTGTCTTAGGTAGGCCATAGTCATATCGAGCAGAAAGTGTTATTATGGGACGCCGTCCAATTCGTCTTTCGTCGATTGTGATAGAAAAGATTGCAGAAATGACGACGAATATTTAGCGGTAGTCCGAGACTGTTCTTCGAAAACTTTAAATACACACGAAGTTTCAAAAACGACCAAAAGAATGTAAGGCAGTGTTTTGCTTATAAAATTAGTTATTACACTTCTGGAACAATTATCTTATTCATCGTATCTTAACATAACTACCATTCCCCATCCGTTCATCGTAAGTTTATTTAAGTTTTTTCTCCATCTTACTCAACATCTGCATAATAAATGTTCAAACCAAATATTTATCTACACTTGACTTTCAACGTTTTCAAAATTCAAAATACGGATTTCTTTGTTATTGTCCGCTCTTTCCAAGTCTTCACCGTTAAGCTCAATTGTTAAGTATTGTGGAGATTTAATGACCATTTGGTAAATATCAACAAAACCAATGTGTATTTGAAATGGCAGTTAGTAAGTTGTGATGCTACCGTTAAAGTAAATACAAATAAGTCTCAAACGTATCAAAGAAGTATATATTTTGGCACGTTTGTTGATATAAGGGTGGCTGTGCCTAAATTGTAAATGCGTTTAATATGCTTAAGACTTTTTGTAAATATTTATCTAATGACGAAATTAAAAACCATCGCAAGATATAATAGATATGGGTAAACTATGTATCTACTTTAAATTCAAAGAATTTTTCGATGAAAGATATTGATAGGCCGAACGATTGAACAAACAATTGTCTATAAACAAAGAGGCGAAGGCCTTTAGGAACGAAGATTGCCTACCAAAGTAGGTGTAGGAACTATTGCTCACGTAGATCATAATAACTGGGAGCAGAACACACCTACATTTGCGAGCGACTTTCGAACATGAAGCGAGCAATGGTCTTTGATACGAAGGAAGACAAATCACTAGAAGACCCATCGTCATAGCGCTCTCTGAAGCACATCACCTGCAACAGATTGGAAGACATAATCAAGCTAACAAGACATTTTTTAGCTCAAGTTCCACCGGTAATCGTTGATAAAGCGCAGAAGGCCATGGAAGATGGAGAAAAGACTCTAAGCAGAATTGTTTGTTAGACGTCAAGAACGCTTTCAGCTTGACAATTTGGAAGCATACTTTGGGAGCAATGTGAATACATCGCGTACATAGTTACAGACTACTTTAAGTACAGAATTTACTATATGGCACACGAGCTGTTGTGAAGGAGTTAACGTTTACAGAAGGGTACCACAACAGGGTTTGAGCATTAAGGTGATCGGCGAGATAGAACTCGACATGAGTGTCGAAAAGATCAAAATTTGGCTAGAGTCTGCCGGACTAGAAGTAGACATCAAAATACTTAGGAGTAATGATCGATAGCAATCTGGGTTTCAAAAAGGCACGCCGAGTGCTCTAACACAAAGACGTCACAGATGCAGGAAAGGCTTTCCCGGTTGCTGCCAAATAATGGTGGGTCTGGATTCGTCAGGAGAATCCTATAGTCAGTGCACTTCTATACGCTGCTCCTGACTGCTCTGTTTCGAAAGAAATTTGAAGGAAGCAGTCTGTGTTATAGCCAGCAGGGTCACCATTTCCATACCTTAGGGAAACCGCGAAACCGGGCAACATCTGTAGCAATGTGGAAACCATTGACGTCTGGACAAGGAGAGCACATGGGGACTACAACTACTGCCATACGCAATTTATCTCTGGGCACGGCGGCTATCGAAAATATCTCCACAAATTTGGACACGATAACTAACCCTTCTGCCAAGAACATCTAAATTAAAAGAAAGAGGCGGAACAAGCACTGTTTCATTGCCATCGCTTTGCAAAAGGAAGAGTGAACGTGCCAAGCCCGCTGCTTCTCATCAACCGTATAATGAGGTCAGAGAATGAATAGTTGAAGATCTGTTCCTTCATAACGAGTTTGCAGAACGAACTTGGAATTAATTTTGGCTACTTCACGCAAAATTAGCACTAATTGGGTTTTAAGCCAGATTGTCCGATCTAACTCTACGAAAACAACCCGTAGGCTCCCCAAAGCACTTAAAATGCACATTTGTAGGTCAACTAAAAAATGACGTTACAAATGAAGTGCAGGGTACTTAGATGTGTAAGTACAGTGAAAAGTGAAGGAAGCTAGCAATGGTATTAAAAATCTTGTACGTAACTGACTTGATTTAATGAGCACCTATCACGAGACTCTTAAATGTAACGCCAACTATGTGAAGTGGACGCCCTATTATAAACCTCATCTAAAATGAGGTACTTATAGGAATGTTACAACCACTTACAGTTATGTATAAACAAAACAAACAATTTCGATTAACAAACTTGGAACAGAAAATCGAAGTTTTGTGTGTTGGACCACAATTTGTTGAGGCTTTAGGGACTTTTAAGATCAATCTGTAATTTGTTGCATAACTAGGTTGAAAGTCGTTCAAGATTGATGCAGTAGGACATTAAGTTTATTATGTAATCTCGTGTCATAAGTACATTTGACAAATGTAAGACTTTTGAAGTCTTCAAAGAAAGTTGTTCATCAGCAGCGTGTGGTGCATTTTCTATCAGGACTTGTGTCAGGGAGGGACGAAAGTTGCGAAATGCAAGTAACAGAAGGAAGAAAAGCTACACCATCTTTGTAGCTTCCTTTTCAAAGCGAACTAGAGTATACAATTTAACAGCTACTGGCTGCATGAACATTGAGGACTAAATAGCACCGTCAAAGGTTAGAGTCAGTCCTTTCTGGTGGTAATTCAGGACTCTACCATCAATGACCTTCCTTCCCCAGCTATTCTTGGGAACTAAAATTTCTTCTCAAAAGTATAATGCTGTACAAAGTGCATCCATCCACTGCTATGGAAGTCGGAGTCGAAGTCCACTCACCTCTCAGTGAGAATTTTGAACCTTCAAACATCACTTCACTCAAAATGGAAGCCCTTCTTTTAGAGGTTGACACCTTCATTGACAAACAACAGTGCACAACCGGCTATGTGGAGCAGTTGTCCATGGACAGTGCGTCGAGGACGGGCATCTCATTGGACCCAATAAACAAAATCCCTCCGATCCCTCCCACCGAAAATCCCTTTAAAATAAGATCTTGAACAACTCTGACACTCTTACAAAGTCTGATGGTAGCTTCCACTTCAACGAAAAAGCGTTTAACCAAAGCAAAGCCACTTTCAACGGCGCTCTGGGAAGCTATAAAGTCGGAGTTCTGGCCTCTAGCTTCCTGGAGTTCGTTCCCAAGCTGATAGATCATTCAAACCGAAATTCTATGTGGTCGAACTCGGATCATATTCCTTTGCCAAGACCTCTTTACTGCAGAGTAGCTCACAGGAATTATTGGCGATATAAGGCCATGGCAGGATTGTTCACCGAAGGCGGTCAAAGATGATGAACATGCTGGCGATCAAAATCCAATAACTCCTCAGTAAGCAATGAAAAGATTCTAACTTCGGTCTTCTCGTTTTTTAGACAGGCCTTCGACGGAGGACCAGATGTGGAAGCATAGTTTTAACTCTACCAGTCGACGATTAATCGGCCAAATATCTCAAGCAAAAGAGTTCCTCGCTTAACTACAAATTCGATAAAATTCAAATCAAGCCCCCTCGAGATCTTCAAGGCTGCCCCCACTAAGAACACAAATCCAACATCTGTCCCAACCGGCAACAGTTGCATAGCTGAGAACTGCTTCAAAATGTATGTAAATTTGCACTTCAATTTTGGGTAGATAGAAAATAAACATGACAAACTGTCACTATCGACAATAAATAATGAAATTTCCATTAGACATGACACACATTGACGTCATAAAATGATAAGATAAGATTAAAACAAAGTTTAACTGACAGATAACATTTATTAGATGCTTTATTTCCTGGATCTTTAATTTATTAAAAATGCAAATTCTACTTCAAGCAGAAAACATAGTTTCCAACGTTCCTAAGAGACCTTGTCTCATTGGTGGCTGCAGGATTAGTTGTCATTATGTCATTATGTGTATTCAGATGAATACATGCTATTGGGCACGTCCAGCCTAGCCTCGGGCAAATTAAAAACAGTTTTGTGCTGAAATAAGTCATGACACTTTCTTTTAAAAATCACACTCTAATAAACCTTGGGACTCGTAGAAAACAAGCGGAGAACACACTTCAACAGCTTCAATGACAGATGCTGGTTCCTGACTTAAGACTCTTGCTAAAGTTCATTTTCTAGTATTTGACCAACTTTTCAGTTTGATACATCCAGAGCACTTCCAATTTTCTGGATCTTTGCTTCGAATTTCGATTAATTTCGGGAAGTGACTGTTCGTTTCGGGCGGCCATTGTTACCTTTTAAGATGTTGCCAGTAACACAATAGTATTTCAACGGGTACGGGTACAATTGCCGGCTAATCGGGAGCAAAGTAAGAGTAAAATTATCATCCAGCGGATGCTAACCATCTGAAACCTCGACTAAGGCCGAAAAAAGGACAAGCGATTTCAATGCGAAAGTAACAAACGAAAACACTCGTAATGAGAGTGGGACAATGGCAAATGGTTTGTGAACTTTTGCAACAACAACTCTTAATCATTGGAGGGACCCTCTTTAAGCATAAGGGTTGCCACAAGATCAAGTTTGAGATCATCTCACTCTAGGAACCGACATAATAAGTACCTCTGTTTAGACCAATGGGGATGACTACTGGAATCGGGACGCAAAGATTATATGTTTATCGGAAGATACCTGGAAACGTATTTGCAGAAGACAAGTTCGAAATTGAAACTCAGGAAACACCAACCCTTTAGCAACACAAGCCGAAGCAACAGTAAACACTAAACAAGTGTGACAGTAGTGTGCGCTTACAGGTAGACGCTGCTCCAAACAACTCCCGATCAAGTATGTAGACAGTTCCTTTCTTATTTGTCAACGGTGCTAAACTATTTAGATGACAACGTGATGGTCTCAGACCCGAATAAGTCTTTCGATTAAGCAAATTCTATCAGAACCCTCCCGAAAAACATAGCATCGATGCAAAGCCTGCTGAGTTGTTCCAGGTGGCACCAAATGAATCGTCAGAGCTGTTATGGTTCATGAGAAACTGAGCACTCTTCAGAAATGTGGGACAAAGGATTGATCATCAAGTTCTTCTGGGCATTCGCGAAACTAATGGCCAAGAGAATTCTGGATACGATCAGAGAAGTCAAACAGCCTAGCTTCTGCTCAGGATCTGATTGACACTTTGTTGACCACTATGGAGCAATGCGACGAGTATTTGTCTCCCCTTCATCATCGATGAAGGCATTCGATAACATGAACCGAGATTTTAGAAAAAGCTACTGAGTGTCGCGTTTTGCACAATTGTAGGTTGTCAGAGGACTTTGTAGTCCAAAACGGGGTACATCAGAGCTGCATACTTTCACAAATACCATTTCTCGTGGTTATCCATGCAGCTTTTGATGGAGGAAAGCCGATATACAATGGACAATGACGTCTTATTGCCCTACGCTAACGATATCCTCCTGATCCAAACAAATCATGCGAAAACAAGTGCCATTGCCTTTCAAATTCAAACGCTTAACTAAACATCGATGAACAGGAGGTCGAGAAAGACGAGAAAGTAAGTTTTTGTTTTTATCTAGGAAGTATGGTCCCGACCGACGCACGATAGCTAGACTAGAGCCTTCAAAATGCTTTTCAAAATCTGAAAAAGTAATGTTTCCAACCTAAAATCGCATGTAGTACTTGGAAAGTGACCACTGTTGTCGCTCGTAAGCTGCAAACCTTCCTAAATAATTGTCTACGTATTACACTGAAGATTTTCTGACCAAACCGCATCTCGATTAAACAGCTCCACATGAGAACTTTGCAAAACATGCTATGAAGTGGAGTTTTCTCACAAAATGAAGGCAGCTGAAAGGCTTTGTAAAACTTCGCACCAAATGGCCCACAGGAGTTGCTGACACCCAGTGTAAAATGATTTAAGAAACGTTTGATGCTTTTACCCGACTAACTCACGTCTTTGGGTTAATGTCTCCAATAAAATAATTCCCATTTCTCCTCATAACATCCCTGATTTTTTCCACTAAACTATCTCGTGCAGTGTGCCATACAATTCTTGAATCTTTTCACATTTTTCACAATGGAGCTAACGTCTTAGATTTATCCAAAGTACATAAAACAAACAAAAAAGGTCTTAATACCCCTGGATGGCCTACAAATTCCTCCACTTGTAAATGAGATATCTAAAAATGTCTACAATCCCCATGCGGATACACAACCATAATCCAGAAAATCAAAATATATAAGACCTGTTAAGCTTCCTGCTCCAATTTGTCGGCCAATCGGGAACAATAATCTTAAAAATAAAAAACAAGAAAAAAAAAGATACCCAATGTATCTCGATATTAATTTCGTTGTTGTCCACTTAAATCACATTCCTACGCGAGATCTCGTGCCCGAGACAAAAAAAAATAAATAAAATGCGGAAGGCGAGAAACATTTCTCTCTCACTCTCGACACCGTCCCAAAATTTTGTGTTTCTGATGCGCTGCTGTGCTCTTGGGGCATGCTGTAATAAATCTTCGTTACGAAATTCCGGTTCCGCTGTACACAAAACTTCAATGGGTCCAGCGCGCACCACCAAAAGCATTGCTTTCTCATTCAGATTGCGACTCAGAATCAGATCCAGAATCCGTGGTCTTTTTGTTTTGTGTAGTTAGTGGGTGCGCTTTGCTCCACTTGAAAGTTAAATGCTCCTCTTTGGAGATCTTTGAGTTATAAATTGTTTCACACGCACTAAAATATGATTCCTCAACTTAGGCTGAGAGTTGGGGTAGACATGGTGCGTGCATGTTGACCTTTTCTTTTACTAATTCTGTTCGTGCGTCGTTGTCGGACGTAGGAGCCGCTGCATGTTTACTCTAAATAAATTGCGGGCGGAACATTTTTTCCAATCCTATCGCAGAGTAATTCTTTTACTTGCATAGGGAATGGATGGTGATATCCATTTTGTCTTGTCAGAGACCACCCACTGGTTCAGGATATATAGTTTCCATTTCCATTGGTCTGAGGTAAAGACTTCACATACAATGCCGCAGTGAGTTCGAGCCTTTGCGCGCCTTGGTAATGGCCTTCTCTTCTGGTGCGCGCTTGAAATTGTATACGAGTACGAGTATGTGTATCTATAAGATTGTTGTTCGAGAATGCTTGCCAGAAGACGAGGAAGAAAATCAGTGAAGTTTGCGCGTTTGGTATTTCGAAAGCCACACCGACGAAGAGGCAGACAGGCATGTGCATTTAGGTGCATTCGGGACTTATTTTCTAAAATCGATTTGTGTTGCTGCTTCTGATTTGGTTTTACCCTGCAACGTGTGCCAGTTTTGAAGTGTTCCGAGACGGAATTTACAAAATATTTTGCTCTTCTCTATTTTTATTCTCAGGCGACTGTTCATTTTGTTGCAATTAAATGTGCAGAAGTAGAAATAGAAACAAAATAAAATAATTAACTTTGATGGACAGCGAGGAAATGGCGTCTCTTCATTAATGTCATGATAGAAGGTTGTGGTGTTATGTACAGCGTGTTCTAAAAGTCGTCGGAAGGGCTATAACAAGAATTTGTTGTAACTTTGTCACTAAGAAACATTTCATGCGCTCTAAAGCAGAACGGTGAAAGGAAATTACTGTCATCGTTATGCCTGATGACATGGATTTGGCATCACTTCATCGTAGGTGTCGTTTGTGCTCTTTGTACAATTAGTTTTCGTTAAAGAAAGTCACAGCAACATATGACAGAAAAAACTTAACGAAAGTACCTACGTATCATCGTACATATTTATAAGCTAAACCCATTAGACTTCAAAAGGTTTCCTTCAACTGTACTTAAGTTGAGAAGCTGAAGGACTTTCCGAACTTCACAGATTCAGAGCAAAGAATTTTAAAATGTACTCTTCACGTAGACCTGTCTGTTGTTACTTGTAAAACCGACAAGGAAGGATTTTGTTCCTTAAAACTCATTTTAGGCATCAACTGTAGTCAGTCACTGTGTCCTATGCTCTGTTGCTGTATTGTGCCACCTACTTCTACTCCCCCTTATAGGATGTCCTCCAACTTGGAATTTTTTAAGAATTTCAGTATTTGAAGTGGGTTTAGTGAAGGAAAGCTTTTCTTCTAGGGGTTTAGGGGTTTCCTCAGCCTCATTGCAGACTCGACAAACATGATTTTCCTCCGGGTCAATTTTCGTAAGGTGTCTTCTGAGTTTACAGTGTCCTCTAAGGAAGCCCACCTTGCTGTCTCTCAGCAGAAAAGACTGCAGACAACTTATTGGCGTTATTACGGGACATTTCTCCTTTGCTAAATATCTCAACGTGTTAGATTTAAGTGACACCACTGTCTGTGACGCTTTTGGAGAGGGCGACGACACTGCGGAACATTTTCTATGTGATTTTCTTGCCTTTGCTCGTATCAGGTGGAAGATTTTTGGGGCTGATGTGATGAGTGCTGGTAACCTAAGCTCTTTTTCACTGAAGCTCTTACTTGACTTTCTTAGAAAGACGAAGAAAACATAGTTAAAGGGTTGTACCTGCTGGTAGTACAATGAACCTATTTTTGCGTCTGAGTGTTCCAGCGTGGTGTTCCAACACATCAACAGAAAAAAAAAAAAGGAAGCCCGCTAGTCATTTTGTAAGTTCGATGCACGACTTTGATCTTTTCCGGTTTTAGTTCCCGACACTGTCTCAGCTAAGGAAGGTCTCTCTAATGGTTATTTATATTGGTTTCATGCATTTTCTTTAGTTCCTCCCAGATGGTATGTTCTCCTAACATACAGAAGAATTCTGCATCTATGAAGACAGTTTCTGTTCCTGTCTTCGTCAGTTTGTTGGCTTCTTCGTTGCCCAGAACTCCTGCGTGGCCTGGTTCTCAAGAAAAAGTGACTTAATTGTTTTTTTGCCAGTTCGTTGTTGCCGATAAGGCATTCCCAAACCAGTTCTAAACTGATTCTGGGCTGCCTGACAATATCGCAATGTCTTGCCTGCGATAGTTCCTGACCTGGTTTCTTTCCACGCATCTTCTAATGGCGTGGATTGGTTATGGGCCCAAACATTCCTGGGTTTAGTTTCGCCCGATATTCCTGAGCTATTCATATAATATTTTAGTATATGTTCGGAAGAGGGCTATTTTTTGGATTCAGTCGTCCTTTCCTTCTTACTGAATTGGCGTTGTTGCAAAAGTTCTTAACAAATTTGTATTTCTCCATCATTTCGTCTGTAGGTTTTCTTAAAAAGGAAAATGCTTTATTAAGAGAGTTATGCTCCTTTAGGTGGATGCATTTATTCTTTCCTATTCCATGTTTTACTATTCTCATTATTGCCCCATGGCCCATAGCCCATAGCAGCCTTTTTCTATTATTATACGTAGAGGCGTGAGCAGTCAGCAGAGTGTTTCTTCAAATTATCCTCTGACGATTAAGGAAGCATATCCAATGCATCTTATGGCACAGTTTGTTAATTGCTCTAATAGCTCATCTATTACTAGGCTCCAAACATCCTTGTATTGATTCTTAAGATTTCTTTTTTCCACCTTTGTTTCGGTTGTTCTTCATTTAATCAATTCACACATCCGTTTGGACTTTAAAATAGAAAAGAGATTAGCCTGATCGGTCTTAAATCATAAAACCATAAATAACATCGAACAAATCCTCTGCAGGTCACCAATTTATCGACAAAATCCATTCGGCACGTGTTTGATTTCAAAATTTAACCCAAAACAACGGTAATGAAACCAAAGTTATTATCTCCACCAATTTAATCTTATCTAATGCCCTGAGGTTTTCAAGGCGAACATACCGCTGTCAAATGCTGTCATATCCAACTTAATCGACCAATCAATCCGAAGACAGAAGCTGTTATGCAAAATCCATTCAAGCCTTACGTAAAGTAGGTACATACGGGAGGTATGTCCACCGAAAGAGATGAATCTTTAAAAAAAATCCAAATTATCTACATATATCTTGTCGGCTATTTGTTGCTACTGTTTCCTCCCATACCATGCCATCAAACACTAACAAGGCTAACTCGGCCAAAATCTCACCGTTGCGATGCAGATACTCACATGTGTAGAAGCATTTCATTGTATTTCGTTCGTTTTCAATTAAATGAAGATCACCTGAATCGGCTCTCGTTTATAATTTTCGCCTCTTCATGTTTTTCTTTATTAATTTTTCTTTTTATTGTTAATTGCATAATAAAATATAATTAAAGAGTCTTTTTGTTGCAAAATTACTTTGGTTGGGTTGGTTGCATAAAGGGAAAAAAATATGTTTCTCTGCCAATTCCGGTTAATTTGGATCGTAAATTGTGGTTTCTTTCGATCTAGATTGACCATTTAGTTTTCTATAAACGATTTGTGTCTGTTGTTCGTGAAAGATCACTCGTTCGGCGGGTTAGTTTGCTCTCAAGGCGATGTATTCAAACTTCCTGATGTGACGATGGATTCTGGGATTTTGATTGTCATCATACTGTGCATGTTTATGTCTTTGAAAGTGAAAGCATTTTTGGTTTAAGCTTCAAAAGTTCATCTCATGCATAATGAGACCGAGAGATAGACGAGTCATTTTGAACCTTGAAATGTGGATGTGAGCGCGTGATGACAATAAAAAAAATAAATAAAAAATTAAAAATTGAATTGTTATGCAATTTTGGCTTGAAATTGCCGGGAGATTAGAAATTATAAAACGTTAGCTAAGGCGAATAATGAGAGGTTGCGTGACAGGAGGAATTGTATGGTTATCTTGGAAATTTCACTGCTTAATCGCGGAGATAAGTTAAGTTAAGTGAATTTAAGTTTTTTTTTTTGTTTTAGAAATCACGAGAATAACTTGCATGATAACAGCGTTTTTTTAAATGAATAACTTGTTCAAATGATTGATTTATGACAGAGGTCTAACACAGGCGGGTAGATAACCATACAATGAAAAACAACTTTGATATGGTTTCGGAATCATTTTTGGTTTTTTAACAAAATCTATCGCAAGTGATGCCAGCGATGCTTCAAGTTCTATACTTCTTCCTGTCAATGTTTCATTGTCTCATACAGCAGCGGTTCCATAAGGAAGAACTATCGTCTTCACATGAGAAACAAGTCGCTTGAAAAAAAGAAAGAAGGTATGTATTTTTCATTCTTAAACTCATCTTGGAACTGTCTAGGTTCTGATCCGAAAAACCATATGGTCACCGCAATGATCTTAATCTGCTGCCTAGGGCTCGGCACCACACACCACAACACAAGTCCACTTTCCGAGTAGGACGGAATGAAACAATAACTCACTCCTATCGAAATACCAAGTATCGATCTATACTAACGACTCTGGTCGTACCTCACTATTAGGTCAACATCACGAGCCCGTTCAATTCAATCATCGTATCTAGGCTAGAGTGGACTACAGCTTGAACTTCAAGCTTGTAGTGTTTCTCCGCTGATCTACATCAATCTCTCAGGTAGAGACGATTCACAAATGCATTTCATAATAACTCCACAGGAAAAAGATTGTCATCGTTACTGAAAGTCAGGAAGCGATAAAAGCTCTGAATTCATACAGTTTTATTCCCAGCTTCTATGGAATTGTCTCAAAGCCCTCACAATAAAATCACGATCTTTTGGATTCCGAGACTGAAGGGCAGTCGCCAGACAAGCAAATGAATCAGCATTTCTAGGCCCATTTCTCTTCTGTGGAGGGCAAGTCTTAGGAACACCGAAAGAAGATCTCGACAAAATTCATCAACCTCTTAAACCATAAGAAAAGAGAAGTCAACTTCTTATTGTCCTCCTCACTGGACAATGCTCACTCAACCCAAGGCATACTATACCGACTTTGTTTAGAAGATCAAGATGCTGTTGAGCATATTTTGTACAGCAATGGAGGTTTGTTTCGATCCTGACCTCGATCTTGTTCACGATCACAATATTTTTCAATATTTGTAAAGCTTTCCTCAGATTTTTGATCTCCATCGGGCCCCCACAGGGGTTTCAGTTATACTTGAGACTTCAAAATTACTTTCAGAAGATACCACGACAGTTTGTATTGAATCACCAAGACTCATAAGATCAGCTCCCACAGTGGGAATGACGACCACACTAAGCCTCTATCTGCTAGACATTTATTGCAACTAAAACTGAACTCAGATTTAGAAAAGTGGAACTACGGTCGTTAAAACTCAGCGATCATGCTTTCATTTTGTCTTCTTGAAAAAAGTGTGTTTGGTCCACAACTATACGAGTGTGATTCTGGCACTGGTCTCTGAAAGGAACTTCTATACAAGAATTCTCAACGAAAACCACATTTGCAAAACCTCTTACAGTAAATGATTGCAGCGCTTTTCAAAGCCATTTCACATAACGCTTGGTGGTTCTGCAATTCTGAAGTTAAACTAGACTTTAGTTCGTGTATATTTTTTGCGACTCTCATAACTCAAAGCAGACGTAGACACTTCAACCTTCGTAATCGGAAGTCACAAAAGTGTCACAGAGGTAAAATTTGTTTCACATTGATCGTAATACTTTACCACCTTGGTCATAGATCCACCGTTAGATCTCTAAATCAGCACAACGAAATGGAATCACGCTTAAGGACTCAAACTAAGAGATGAATGAGACAATTTTATAGGCCTTTGGGAACAACGACGGCGCACTACAAACATTTAGTATGTATCTCCGACAATATCTTTATTGTTCATGAAAAAATTTCCATTTGCTATTAACGTCCATAACGAATCCAACCTAACGATCTAGACAAGAGTTGGGGTTTTTTTAAAACAAATATTTAGTGCCATGAAAAGCAGGTACTTCCTATGAAAATACTTGGCTTAAAACTTTATATACACTTGTCCAATCAAAGAGCGATTGAATTAACAATAAATTCTATTATTCATTTAGCAATTAACTTTAGATCGTAACTGGGGGTTCTGTGGTACAAAATTATTGCGGCGCAATAAAAAAGACAAATGCCAATAAATGATAAGTCACCGCTTAAGTCGTGTTGAAGATTCTGTTTCATTCAATTCAACAAAAGACTTGGTTATCCTACGAAGCTTGGTCCATAGTTAAGGTGGTAGCAGATGCTTGAGAAAATATGATGACGCATAGCCAAGGATAAATGACAGGACTTTAAGTTCCGCGGATTGAGGTCACATCCCGGACTCGCAATCATCATCATTCATATAATGACGGACTACTTTAGCACCCTGCTACTGTACAACACCGACGGCGAAGTCTAAAGACATTTGATAGCCGATGGAATTTCACAAGAATCAATGCGCGATCCACTATTGTGGATGATATTAGTTGAAAACTTTTGAACAATATCGAGACCCTAAAAGTTTAAAAGCATGCACAACACAAATTCTTGCAAGGAAGCTTTTCCACTCCGGACTCTATAGCAAGAAAAAGAATATATGTATAGGTATCCGGTTTCCTTGAGAACTAGATAGGCGTGTCATCAAGCCCAAACTAGGATCGGACTCAACCGTCCCATGACGACGTTATATTTTGTTTAATCCGGTATCAGTCGTTGTTCTTATTTTCCCCCATGATAATCACTGCTTTCCTTCTTTTACTGACTAGCAGTCTACATACGTACGTACTTTCTTCTGCACAGTAAGTTCTAACCCAACTCATATCAAACACTCCGTTAGAGATTCTAAATCCCACTTAATATCACAAAATTATCGATCTCTTCCGATCCCCTGAAAGGCTTCATTAAATTTGAAGTGTTCTTGCCCACCATCTTCAAAAACTTATCATTGCCTTGTGTGCCTGACATGGATTATCAAATACTGCTGCCTCCACAAAAGTGATAGCGATCGTCAAAAAATTTCCTCGGTCTCAGCATGCCTCCTTCTATGACATTGAATCTATTGCTCAAAAATCACGTTTCACCTCCTTGCTCGATCCAAAAACTCTGTGAACATGACCATCTGGGAGTATCCATACATTTTCTTAGAAAACATTGGTGTTGTTAGGTCCTAAGCCTTTAGGAAATCCTCAAACGTGCTTTAATCTCTGTTGAAATGATTTTTTTTTAATGCAAACATCATCATTTTGCGCACTTGGATTAAGAATTTTTAAGAAATTTTCTCTCATGTTTACTTTCCCAGTGTTTACAATAACCATAGACATCACCATGGCACGATATAAACACTAGATATTACTTATCTTCTTTTTGCAAAATAAACAAACGGACATTTTTGTTGATGTTATTTTAAATCGCGAATATTTTTGATGAAAAATACACGCTACGGTTTGTGATTTGACTGCCATAACACTTGCCTACCAGAGAGGAATCAAAATCAAAATCAAAATCAAAACCAAAACGAAAAGATGCAAATAAATTTAGGTGAATTCACACTCAATTTATCTTCATCTGGCTTCTCTAGAAAGAGACTGCTTCTTCCATTGCATGGCTGTGCGGGCCTCATCAGATATTCTGCAGAAAGATAACTTCGGTCTGTGTCTGGGTGTCTACCTGTTCTGTATTTTTCGAGAATTGGAGCAAGATTTACGACCGTATCCACGAAAAGCAAAAATTCTCTTGCCTGCCCTAGTTCTTAATTATTCCAGTTGGATTTGTCTTCTAATCAAGGAACAGCTGAAAAGACATTGAAACTTAAAGTTAGGAGGGGGCACCAAGCATAGAACTCATTGAATACAACCGTGGATATAGAGACATAGACACTGACTATAGAATGAGAACAAAATCTGAATAAGAAAAGAATTCGTCTTCGTTTTCATGTTGTTTGTCTTACGTTTCTTGAGGCGCCACTGCTGCAGATGATGCCCCCTGAACGGGGTTGCTGCAAGTCAACGTATCCATTTTGATAAGAATATTATTCAATAACTATCCATCCACAATTCACATGTAAACATCACAACTTCCTCTTGAAGTGTTTCCACAATTTTTTTTTTTCTTATTTTTATCACACTTGATTATATTTCTTTTTTTTTTCTACATGGATTCTTTGGCACTTTCTTCTTCTTGCACTTTTTCTCTTTTGGAACTTGTGTGCTTCGGCGACAAATCGAAATATTTTCCTTATTTTGATATTCTTGATAAATTATTTTTATTTAACACATTCTCCGTATGAATTTTCAACGAAATTTAATTTATGAAAAACTCTTCTGCTTCCGAATTGGAATCTCTCCGCACAGGAAAACAACAAAAAAAAATTCTGACAGCCCGTGTAGAAAAAAGATGCTGTGGTGGGCTCTAGTGCAGTACACACACACACACACACACGGAATAGGATCGAAAGGAAGACGAAGAGCTCACCTCATACAAGGGGAGATTCTATTCTATTTATCTATCACTCGGCTCGGCTCTCTTTGACACACACGAAAATATCCCTTGGCGCGGTAGAATTGAAAATTCCTTCAAAGATGGGAACGACGATGTCTCGTTTGCACTTTACCGACGCCTATTGGAGAGTTGTCTTTGTCGCACGCACACGATTGAAGAGCTCATAATAAACAAGATATAAAGTGCATTTTTTTTTTTTTTGTGTAATTTTTTCGGGAGCCCTTAAGTTTTTTTTGTTTTTTCTTCTTTCGATTCGGAAACAAATTCACGTCACGTCACCGTTTTTTTTTTTTGTTGATTTGTACAAAAGGAAATGGGAAATTCCTTTGGTTTTATCACTGGTGAGGGTTTTTTGACATTTTCGTTGAGTTTTTCAATTGTCACTTGGCGAAAATTGTACACAGCAATAATTGGAAATTGGAATTCATTTTCTTATTGGCGGTGTTGCTGTGTACACGGCACACGCACAGCGTATAGGAAAAATAGGCGAAGAAAAAAAAAAGAAGAAAAACGAACGGCGGTGTAACGGTTCACGCGATTGGAACACAACGGAACGACAACAGAAAAGCGACTGAAACTTTAACTTACTGAACGGAGAGGAATGCGAAAAAGACACAACATGGGGATCGGATGTGTTTACGAAAAAAAAGAGGAACATTTTCTTTTTCGTGGTATTTCGCTTTGGTGTTCATATTCGTATGGAGTGGATTGTAAGTGATGCCAAGTTTAGGTTAAAAATGGTAGTAGATTGTGGAAACAAGTCGGCAGAATACCAAGTCTCAGGAAACGACATTTAAATGCCCAGTGTAATGTAAAAGGACGAGGTTTTTATACATCCCAGAGGAGAAATTAATTCACTAGACCTTTCAATTGTATATCCCTTAACATGTTACCTACCATATCACGGTGTAAGTAACGAATTTTGATCCCAGTACACGTGTTCGTGTCCCTTCTGTTGCTTGGCAGGGTTTTGCTTCAGAACCGGACTATCAATCACCCTCTCTTCTCATCTTTTCGCCTGTTTATCCTCCCGATTAATGTTGTCATTCGTACCGTGCCAATCAGCCAGACGGAAGTCTGCTTATAAAATAACTGAGTCATGAACGATGTATCTAGATACCTCTCGATCAACTAGCCTTATCTGCATAATTCAGAGCTCTGTGGAGACCACCTTTCATATCTCCTCGTGGGCCCATCATTTCTAAGTCAACCATAATTCCAGATCTTGAGGTCCAGAAAACCTTGCTATTACCGACAGCACTAACAGTTTTCCGATGCTTTGCGCGTCGAAGAGCATGCTGTTGAGCCTCAGTGATGATGCTATAAGTGTTTGCACAATACTCTTAACACTCAATACGCTTTGCACTTTGCACCGCTCCAGCGTAACGCAAACTGACCGACTACCGGCTACCAAGAGCAATAAAAGCAATCCTACGCATCCTCCAATGTCTAGGTAAAAAGGCGGAAAAGGATTGAAGTCATTCAAGAGACGGATTCGTACAAATGGGTAAGAGCACGAATATACAAAAGTTGAAGAATGCAAGTAGAATTACTAGACTTTCTAGAACCCTGATCGCTCAGTTAAAGACTGGAGGATTATGGTGGATCCCTGTACGTTAAGCAGCACCGAGGAGTCTAATATAAATCAGTCGATTGTTCTCCCCCTAATGCCCGATTCCATTCCTCAGCCTAGTAACCTAAACGATTCAAGTTAAAATCCAACAAAGCTGCTGGACCTATTGAAAGCAACTGGAAGTGATTTAGTAGGGAGCCTACACCACCTCATTTCAGATGAGTGTATGCCTGATGAATGGAATCTCAGCGTCATTTGTGCGCCAATTCAGTTTACTGGTCTCAACAATAAGAAATAGGCTCTATGTTAAGGAAATTTTAATCAAATAAACGACCAACTTTTCTGGTCAAATCGGCTTTTAAGTCCAGAAAAGTGGTTACATCGATGGAGCGCTCACCCTGTCAGAGCTAGGCATTCATAATGTGTTGAGCTGCCTACTACTACATATGTATTTAACTTGGGCTCCACTTTACTGAGCACAAACGAACTCGAAAACAAGACTCGTGCAGGAATCGTGAACATTTTTGTGAATAGTTGCATAGCTAGGTACATCCTTCAAAACTCAACGCCGAGTGTTTAATTGTCTGGCCGCAGTTAAATGTAGACACCAGACATAGGTAAATCCTTATTTCACGACTTAAAATAGCTCTTCGAGAACAATATTGGGTAAATGTTCTCCTTTCTGCACTGTAGAGGGTGTTTCTAAGTCTTCTTTTAACTCTTAACTAT
The DNA here is from genome assembly GCA_951813785.1 of Criorhina ranunculi. Taxonomy (NCBI): domain Eukaryota; kingdom Metazoa; phylum Arthropoda; class Insecta; order Diptera; family Syrphidae; genus Criorhina; species Criorhina ranunculi. The sequence goes on from OX638381.1 coordinate 8,506,304, forward strand.
TTCTCTAGAAATTGGAGAATCACCAAAGTGTTTTACCAAAAACAAAAACTCTTCTATAAATAATTACAGCAACGAAATCCTTTACTTCTTCTTTTTAATGTACTTCAAGTACTTCTTCGAACTAAAGTTATCCTCGACTTCTTCTTCGATCTTAATCTTCTTTCTTGGTTTACGTGCATCAAGGCGAGCTTTCCGCTCCGCTTCGGTAAGTGTACTCAAATCTAAAGGAAGCTATAATCAAATGAAAATGTAAAATTTAAATGTAATTTCTTATTTTCTTAATCAACCTTAATAATTTTCCTTGGCTCGTGGTATCGAATGTTGATTGATGAACCATCAGGTTGAACAATAACTGTGGGATACATTCTGCAGTAAATTGAACGATGAAGTTTTGTAACTGCTGCTGTAGCAGATGAAAGACATCTTTGTTGATTGGTTGATGTTGAAATTAAACGATTTAATTGTTTAATTATCATTTTAAAATTGATTTTATCCCAAAAACTTGTGCTGAAGAGGTTTTATAACAACCGTGAAGTGAGAAATGTCAAATTTTGGAAGTAGCAGCCGATTCGGTGGCATTGCCATGTGTCAATTGGGAAATAAAAGAAAAATGTTTAAAGGGGTGCTCATATTATAGTGATGAGATGTGTGTTGGAAGTGAATTTTGGTGTTTTGCTTCTGTGAAGTTATTTCGCTAATCCGATGTAGAAGCGATTTCCTAGGGTTAAAGCCCAACCACAATGTGCATAACCTTGCATATGCAAAGGGTCTGCAAAGTACGAACATACTAGATTCCCTTTAATAAACCGCTATTTCCTAGGGTTATCCTTGGATGAATCTTGTAGAGTTAACGTTTACTCTGGGGTAGGGAAACTCATTTTACTTCAAAGTTATACTTGTTATCAAAAACAACTTGTTTCAGCGCCCTGAAATTGTGCTGAATGAACTTTCGACAGATAGTGTCTTCCGCGTGCTACAGTCTACTCCAAACTGAGATTAAAGAAATCCCAAGGTAGCGCATCACCGTGCTAAAATCTGGCACATGTGTCGAAGAATCGTTACGAAATATGGGAAGGCACTGCATTTCTGAACGTTACGCTGAAGGATTTGCCTTGAAATTCGACGATCTTTTCCAAGATTTGTCGCAATATGAAAAGCTGGTCAATAGTCAACTTTGACGTTCACAAAGTAAGTACGCTGGACATATGTATGTAACGTAAATATGTGGCGTAAGTTTTTACAAGACACATGATCGCATTTTTTGTAGGTTTAGTACATATGTAGATCTGATACTTTGGCCGTCAAGCAGCCTTTCGTGTATGTTCCTTATCAAAACATAGCATAGTTCCTGATTCACAGTCTTGAAGAATGCTTGGTTATGGTTTTCTACACGTTTTTCCTGACATTGTTGTTTCGATGATGGCAGTGTGACTAGCTTATGATCATTTTCGACTCTAAACGCTCTCATACGTGATACAAACGGCCTTGCAGGATACATTGAATTCGTGCTGACCTATGTTTTTGAACACATCTTTATAGTAGCCTTACCCACCTATTCTTGTGACTCACCATTGTAACCAAACGTGCTTGTCACTAAGGAAGCTCCTATCGAACACCTTGCAGAAAATATAGACGTGGCGAAATGTCGCAGTTTATTTATTCAACATGTCGATAAAAGAAATCGATGCTTAAATGTCATCGTACCACAACGACAGACATCATAAAATTCCACTGGAAAAAATCGCTCCTGTTTGTCAGTACACCATCTTGACTTTTCATCGAATTGTCAGGAGTGTCATCTTCGGTGGTAAGTGAAAAAAAAATTTTGCAAATTGTTATAAAAATTCTTTTAATTTGCTTAATTTTTCCATAAATATTGATCTCGTAATTGCACAATGTTATTTCAATTAAATAACCAATATCTCCGAATAAAATCAAACAAATCCTCCGCGAGCTATTGTTCGCCATGGCTCGCCAGATTCTTCATCAGGAACTTACATAACATTCGGCTCTCAGTTCTAAAAGTATATTTTTCATTTTTCTTCCACAATTAACGACAAAATCGAAATAAACACTGTAGTATATTAAATTCCAAATCTTATGTAACTCGAATTACACTTGAAGCTAGTTTAGAGAACATCTTCTACCCTTACATAACCTCAACTGAACACTATCTCTATTTCAGATTCGTGAAAAACGTCTTCATAATGGCAGCAAAACGTATTACTCAATCATCAATCAACTGGTCTGCTCTGGCTGAGCGTGTGCCCCCCAAGCAGAAAGCCAACTTTCAAACATTCAAAACCAAATCGGATATTTACATCCGCGCTGTATTGGCTAATCCAGAAACTCCACCGAAACTCGATTGGGCCCGCTATAAGAAGCTGATCTCAATTCCTGGATTAGTTGATAGCTTCCAGAAGCAATATGAGGGTCTTAAGATCCCATATCCTCCAGACAATGTCACTTCGCAGGTCGAAGAACAGGCCAAGGCAACAAATGCCGAAATCGAAGCTTTCAAGAAAGCATCGAATAGTCGCATTGCCCAGTATCAGAAGGATGTTGCACACTTGAAAGCTCTCCTGCCATACGACCAGATGACCATGGAGGACTACCGTGATGCATTCCCCGAGGAGGCCTTGGACCCAATCAATCGTCCAACATTCTGGCCTCATACACCAGAGGACCAACTCGAATACAAGGATAAGGATGCACCACCAGCATCACATTAAGTGCCATGATGTTGTTTGATGCGACTTAAGCATAAAATATGTTAAAATATAGATTTTTCCCAACAATTACAATACGATGGATGATTTGAACCCGAAAATAAACGAAAAGTGCGAAGTTCATTTGTAGTTTGTTCTTTAAATATAAGTTGTATTGTGTTTAGTAAGAGAAGCATGGAGAATTGAGTTTATTTACTACTCTAGCCAATCGTTGCTTCTTAGTTTTTTTTAGTCCAATGCTCACGTCCTCCAAGTTTGGGCAGCTTAAGACGGAACACCATCTATGGCAACAGGTATGAAGAGAAATGAAGGTGTTGTCTGACTGAGAATTAACGCGATAAAAACTTGAATTATCAGCACTACCGGGCAACTGGCAGAAATAGGAAAAGGTTTTCAGTTTCTTGAGAGTATTGTCCCGATCGTTGGTGGAACCAAATCAACAAAGTAAAGCCTTCGTTTGGAATGTTGTCAATTCCGCTCCAACGTAGAGTCCGTGCTATGCAGTCATTTCAGAGTGATCACTGCTGTCACGAAAAGCTGCAAACCTTCGTTAACCTATCTACGCAACATTCAAGGCTTTTGTAACCAACCATACCTCCAACGAAAGTCCACCAATGACCAAATACCTAGAAATTTAAATCAATACCCACCACATTTTTATCGATTTTGAGGCCGCATATGACAGCATTTATTGAGACGAGCTAGAAAGAATGGTTTCGAAGCTAGACTTCGACCCTTTATTGGCTGCAAACCTATCAATTATTTTCGTCATCAATTTCGGGGCGAATGCGATAGATGATAAGGATAATTTTTATAAAGCTAAACATCTACATAGCTGCTGGCTTCAAGTTCAAACCCAGCACCTCTTCATACACTTTAACGCCGCATGTGGTAGTATTACTCGTCTTAAGCTCTTCAGTGCGATAACTGAATTCGGCCACGTGACGCTGACGCGGCGCCATGTACATTTTCGAAACAGCTCTTCCGAACTTTTTCAAACATGCACTGGATTTCGTTCTGAGTGAGCAGGGCAGGTGTTAACACGGAAGGCATTCTCTTCAACAAATCTGTCCAGCTGCTGGAATACGCATCGGTCGCTCTTAGCCTGCCGTTACAGAGGCTTTTACGGCAATCGAAGAATAGGAGGAACGAATTGTCCTTGAAGTAAATGCAGACAGAACCGAAAAGAAAATCAGCGTGGATATTTGGAAGTCGTGATACAATTGCGAACTCAATAACCTGTTCCAACATCTGGATGTAAATCAGAGCTAAATGAAGTCGGCAACTTTGCTTAGGCCCATCGAACAAATGGACCTCAATGCTCTAACCAGCACTCAGGTTCTAGACGATCAGAAAGACTGAACACCAAGCTGTCGCACATCCAAGGCAACAATATAAGGAATAGCTACAGCTTATAACAATTTCTTTCTCAATTCATTTAAATATGCAAAAGTTCAACTGCTAACTAATTTTGTTATACTCTCCACTTCGTGCCACTGCAGTAGGAGTAGAATTCATGGATATAACTTTCCCTTTCACACACTCTCCAATTATGAATTGACATTTACGTGAAAGTTGTTTTGAAGCGGGCGGATTCTTTGGGTGTTATAAAATCGTGAAACATCGGATTTGATTAATTTCGTTTTATAATTCGCTTGTCACACCATGTGTGCTGCATCATGTAACTTGAAAGCATCTCTATAAAACTGTGATAAAAGTGTTCCAATGTATAATTCCGTTTTGTTCTTCTTCTCCTAAAGAGTAGTGTGTAAAAAAAAAGTTAATTTTAATGTTTAATCCAAAAATTCTTGAGTAGGCTTTGTCTTTGTTAAGTCCACAACAAAGGGTGATAACGTGGTGGTCTATTTAATTTTCATTTCGCTTATTTGTTGTTATCAGCGAAGGAATTTGTTTTTTTTGTTCTTTTTTGTTTAATTTGCAAGTGAAAGTGTACCGATTGAAACCGATTAATAGGGTTTGTTTACGTTCCAGTTGGAAATGAGTGATGCCAAGTCGTATGTTTTCATGTTATATATTTTTTATTTTGTTAATATATGTATGCATAAAGTTTGAATATATAATTTTATTATGTTATTCTGCTAAAGTATAAGCAATTTTTATTTGAGTAACGAATGCTTTACGTTATAAAAAAACAAAAAAACAATATCTACGTGTTTACAAATAAAGGTTGTGATAAGCTGATAACGGTCTTTATTTAGACACTTAACGTCAATTGGGTAATAAATGAGTAAAAAATGTCTTGAAACAAGGAAGACTGCCATTTCATCAGTTTAAAAATGAAATACTTTTGGTAAATTGAGAAAACATCGCATTTCACACGGATATTGAAATATATTTGTGTATTAATTGTGCTTAACAAGAATATTACTTATTGTTTAATTATTGTAACAAAGTTTAAACTCCGTAGTTTACTCAAGTGTAAACTCTCACTGTGAAACTGTGCATAATAAAACGCCAATCTTAACCATATTTTTGCAAAAGTAAGTAGATATTTACATTCTTTTTTTTTTTGATTGGTTGTCTTTGATCTATTGTATGGTAAACGTAGAGCAAGAAATTAACGCACTACAGGGGTTAATGACTCCCATGAAACTAGAGCAATGACATAAGCGAAATGAGAGGAGGGGCGAACGAATGTTGTTTTTAAATACTTGAGGGTTGTAGTGAAGAGGAAAGAATCCCTATATTCGTCAGCACGTCCGAAAGTAGGCTTTTAAGCAAACTTATAAGCATTCGTACCAAAACGCGTATTTCGAGTGAATTGTTGGAGGGGCGAAATGCAAATTACTTTTTCGCTGGGGTATCGTTTGATAAAGAATTGATAAAACAGTGAGAGACAGGGAACATTTCTTTGGTGTTCTATCGAGTCTACGAACTTCATTATGTCCCTGTCACCAAAAAGTCTTAACGTGGTGTCATTGTCTTCAAAACGGTTGGATCCAATGATAGCAAAACGTTTATAGTATCGTCAGGAGTTGGGTGCATGATTCGGTAAGTATACAACTGGTGTCCTTGACGACCATGCTACAGATGAATAGGAGAAAAATGGTCTAATTTTCTGTAAAATCGACGACAGAGCATCATAATTAAGGCGAAAGATTCACCTTTAACAAAAAGGATGAGAACTTTTCTCCAAATTGTAGGTAATCTCCTTTCTCCGTTAGCTAAACAAATCCTAAAACCATGATTCTTCCAGCATCAAGTTGTACTCCCCGATACTGAAATTTTGATTTCAGTTGTGGAAAGTCTAGATTCTTCCTCTCCCTACTGAAGGCTTTACACCACCGTTCACCACTCAGAGATCCCTTCTCGTGATACCATTGCCATCAGCAAAAGCAATAGTGGGGATGGGTGGGAGAACACCTCCTTAAAGCATATTGTCAATCCAGGTTACAACAAGGGGGTTAAATCCACGCTTTTCCAGAGTCAATTTCCCTATCCTCCTCAACGTGTACAAGTTGATGTAGCACTGTTTACGTGTACTCGTTCCGTTCTATAGACATGATGTGTATTGTTTAGAGAGTTTAGATATCCTCTCCAACGTCTACGTCTAGAAACCTACAAGGTGATCCCTGACGAACGAAAAAACCGATTCACTAACAAAAGATGACGTATCAACAGAATTCATTGGACTTCTGCAGGGCGAGGAAATCACGTTTCATAAGAATCCAGAGAAGCCTAGCCTAATATACCACGACAAGCATGCTCAAAGCTGCAGCGTTACAAAGAAAGTCTTGTTTCATTGTGAATCTCGATAAGAAGAGTCCTTGGCGGCGATGGGTTACTGCCATCCACCCAGAGGAGTTCTTTAACTTCCTGATATCCCCTGCACAACATCTCAAGAACACGTAATGGAAAGCAAAATAGGATTCTGAAGAGAAATCGCAGTGCCAAGGGCTGTAAACAACTCTAACGAGCATGATATGGCTAACCGGTCTGACACCTTAAAATAGTTAACGCATTAATAACGAGATCATTTCAAATAAAATCGAATGCACTGAACTTGAACTTTAGGATCAATACGGAAGAACTAAGCTACCCCACTGCTAACATCAACACATGCCTTGTCGACCATAAAAATAGAATTCTTTGTAAAAATATCAAAAAACAACCTTCACCTCGCTTTGAACAGAGGCTTCTGTCAGAACTTCTTATCAATTACCAACTATCGTGACAAGACGAGAACAATACACATGTAGTGCAAAAATTAAAATTAGGTTATCATATCAGTCGGCGTCTCCACCAACTATTCCTCATGATAACTAGGAACAGTCGTCGTCAAAAAATAAAAAACTGATGCAAGACTTGTCGACGATTACCAAAACAATGTCAAAGCCCTCCAAATTCAAGTGGCGTGCCTCATTATCTCGTGAGTTAACAAACGTGATTTTGATATCGATCGGAACGGCCCCAAGACAAAGAATGCCGTCCAAATTGCAACAGACGACGACGTCAGCATGTATGTAGTGTAGGTTACCTGGTTGTGGATCCGAGACCCGACTGCAATCGATCGTCTCCGTCATCGAAAGTTCCAAAAACCCCAAAAATGAAACCACTTCCCCATACATCAGCGAAAATCCCCAAAACAAAAGAAAACGCATAAACAAAAGAAAACGCAAAAAAAAAACAATTCACCGGCTCCACTGCATTTCTCAAACCTAACCTGCCTCCAATTCAGTCCACGTTAACTGCAAAAAAAAAACGAAATTTTTTTTTTTGGTAAGATCGCCGTTGATAAGCGCATAACAATTCGAAGACATCCCCTCCTCTCGACAAGTGTACTGTGCTCCGGTTGGGTTAGCTTTAGCCAGACTCTACCATCGGCTAACTCTCAGTTTAGTAATCGGTTAGCGACCAATCAGTCTGGAGTTGCTGATTCATTCGTAAGCTTCGCTCAAGCCTAACCGGACCGTAACCGATTTTTATCCAAACCGCTTTTTTTTTTTATTAATTAATTTTGTAAATTTTATTATTTTGTTCCGTTCGCGATAATTACGATAAGATAGGAGTTTGTGTTGACTTAAGAATTGACAGATACAATTGTATCTACACATGGATTAGGCGTTATTGTGCGACAACAATTGGGTAAGTATTTAAAAAAAAAAATAAATCTTCCAAAGTGCATTGTGTGTGTATGAAATGTGTTACCGACTTGTTAGAGAACAACTCTTGAGAGATGTTTTGAATATTTTAAATCAAGGCTAGGGGTTTGAGTCTATCATAGATAGTTTGCAGTATGGTCTTTGGTTTCTAAAGTTTTTTTTTTTTTTTTGTTATGTACAAGTCAAGGTGAAGCAAGGCAGGTTGTGGCATTGTGTTGACTTTATAAGTAAATTTACTTAAAAAACAAAAAAAATTTGTTTTTGGTTGTGAGGTATCTACCTATTGGTGTCTGAATTGTAAACATTGGCGCTATAGATATGATTTGACAGTCTTATCTGATAAAATGTGACAGACATTGATAGGAAATAGCGGTTTAGATCACGTGGTTGATTGTCGTGTTTCTTATAATTTATTCGCGTCTAGGTAAACTCGTTATGGAATCATTCTTAAGCGAGTAAGAGCGGGTAGGGATATATGTTAAATATGAACTTACTTATTGTAGAATCTCAGCCTGATACAATGCAGCCTTCTGCATTCTTGGATTCCGGGCACGTTGCTGCGATAATTTGATTCTTAAAACAGAAGTTTGGCTGTGGATTGAAGATCCTCTTGGCTGTGCCTGAGCCAGTGTTGTCGACGTGTTTGCACTTTTTGAGCAACCTCCATCCACATCTTGATGCAACGTATAGAGTTTGCGGTTGCATCTTCCCCTCAATTGAGGACACAAATATTCGACGAAGAAGTGTTCAATATCTGCTCTGCTTTGCTGGTTACCGTCCAGGAACTCGGCATAATAAAGCAGAACTGGCAGGATTAGTGTTTTGTTGTGTACGCATTTCCTTCTGCTGGTTAGGAGTTTTGAAACCGATGTGGAGAAACATCGAAGTGGAAGTGGTCTTCGTCGAATCTTTACTAGATAAGTCAAATCCTGAACTACTTACTTCGCAGTTTTATTGTTGTCAACAGTGTGACCATTTGTTCTATATGGTGGACAGATAATTCTTTCTTTTCTGACAGTATGTACTTGGTTTTGTCCTCATTAACTTCAAGGCCAACTCGTTTCTTTGAGTTGGCCTTGAAGCCTGTATGATGGCATGCTGGGAGCGACCGATGGTGTGAATATCATTTGCGTATCGCATCAGCTGAACATCCTGCGCATTATTTTTTCCAGCACGAGATTGAATAACGGATTGGCCAAAATCCGGTGGATCTTTGAAAAAATTCAGAAGAGTTGTTGCCAAATTGCATATTTCACCGTGTCACGCGACATGCCTGGATCAGTTTTGCCAGGATCTCGAATTCAGAGCTCAAAGCGATGAATGCTATCATTGGCGGGTTTGAAGTCGACGAAAAGTGGTGGGTGTTGACTTAAAATTCTTTGATCTTTTCCAGGATTTGCCTTGATGTGAATATGTGGTCTATCATCAATCTGTCAGGATGGAAGCCACACTGGTACGTTTCGATTAATGTTCTGCTGAAGGACTTTAGACGTTCACACAGTACATTGGATAAAATCTTTTATGCGACATTTGTCCTGTATATAGTTGGTGCAAGACATAGGACCACCCTTCTTGTACATGGGGCGTTTAAAGCTGGTATTCCAGTCATTGGACAATTTGGGCATGCACTCTATCATCACTTCCGTACTTGCAAAAACTCAGCTGTTAGGCGATAGAACTGCCGGATATTGTTCCTGTCGCGTGACTCAGACTATATATCAGAAGCGATTACATTTAAACACATCATATAAAAGTGGAGTGCACACGTTACATTACTCAAGGTCGGATAGATTTATAGCCTCTGAGGTAGCTAGAGACGGGGAAACAAATTGTTCAAGGGAAAATACTAATCTTTAAAGCCCTAACTAAATATTTGATGTGATTAAGGAGAGTTTTATAGTAAAAATTTATTTTTATATTCATGTACATGCCTATGTGATAAAATATTGTAGATTTTTATCTCCAAATTTATTATTTTTCAATAGCTGATAGAAAAACAAATATAAATCAAAAATTTACGAACTTAATTGATCATAAAAAAAACATTAAAAGAAACCGCACAAATTATAGTACAAACTTTTGAGCACATAGGTACATAGTTCAACAGCCCACCATCACAATAAAAAAGCTTGTAATTGATATTTTGATTAATATTTTACAACCTTTAGAGCTTGTATAATCATATCTACCATCGAAACAAGGTGACAATTAACAACTTCTATAACTCGTGAGTAAATAGTCGATTTAAAAACAAAAGACCATTAAATTTAGTTTATTTATTTTAAAGTAAATTGCCATTCGGAGTACCTAGTGATCGCAGGTTAATGGCCGAAGATTCCACACAAACGTTTTAGGCATTTCGTCTTTTTAAGAGTTTGTTCTGACGATTTGGCATCACTAGCCTCAAGTGACAGCAATTCAAATGTTCTAAAAAAAAACATACAAGGTCACCATTCCGACACAATCCAAACAATTCAATTATTTTTTAACAAGATAGATACCGACAGGCTATACAGCTACATCGACTTAGCCAAAAAAGTGAAGATTCAACAACTGAGGTAGCTGGATCATGAAGGTCGGATGAATACCAAAGCTCCGGTCCGAAAAATCTTCGAATCCACCGAGAGACAACGCAGTAGAGGAAGACCGTAACTCAGGCGGCGCAGGGGACCTCAATCAACTAGAGGCGGATGGCTTAAGATCGAGGTGGCTGGAGACACTTGTTAGTTGAGGCACCGGTCCACCCCAGACTGTAGCGACACCTAAATAAGTAATATACGGACAAGGTTTCGGTGACGTCACCCTCTAAAGTTGAACCTTACCACTTATGCAAAAAAGATTCTTAACACCAGAGATTCTGCTACTCTCTCAGGGAAGAAACAGAATTCCTTGGGATAAATGGTTTTCTCAAAACTAGTGCTTTTTTTTCATGGTTTATGTACGTAGAGATATCGAAACGTTCCTTTCGTCTTTTTTTCCATCTTACGGTGATGCCGCCAAAAACTTTTAGCTTTTTTCTGTTTTCTGGGTCCAATGCTCTAACCACTAAGCTTAAAGACCGATATTCAGGTACGGTGGACCGCCTTAGATAAAGTTATAAACCGAGATCATCTAGCAAGGTCCAACGATCAGCTTGTTTGTGCATAAGCGGAGCACTCTATACGATACTCTCTGGCAGCTCTGGACATTGTTTTACCAGACACCTCTTGACATCTTTGGCAGGCAAATGGCCGCGGTTTCAGCTGTTCGCCTCAAATGGATTTCACTGTGGTCCACAAAAGATTTCGATCACGTTTTCATGCACACGACACCCAAGCTAAACTTTAACAAAAACTTCCTTGTCACCATTCCATCCAGGTCATTCTGGGAGAAAGAGGTATTTCTACAGGACAATTCGATCCATTTTTACACCGATTGACGGATCAAAAACCAATGAAGGTGTAGGTGGTGGTGTTTCCTCTTTCCGTCTTCCAAATCATTGCATTGTGTTCCAAGTGGATGTATTGGCAATTAAAGAAGTCTTTTCTTGGCTAAAGAAAAACCGGATATCTTCCACAGATATGTATCCGTATCTTTTCGATAAGTCAAGCAGCAATCATTTTCTTGTAGGTCTAGATTGCTGATTATCTCGTATGGAGATGGCGGAGCAGTTCAATATTCACCTTTGTCGAGTGCCGGGGAAGTGTAAGGCAGACGAACTCGCCTGATATGGCACTTTGGGTATACCGATCGCTACATAGATGTCCACTGATAGTTAAATAAGTGGTACAACGAAAGAGGATTTGGCCGCGACTGGATCTGAAACGCTCTAAGGATTTAATTTCTCTCAACAGATCGCATATCAAAATCGTAATAGTTGTCATCACGGGACACTGTCTAATAGGCAAGTGTGCTACAAGGTTTGGCGTACATTCAAGCGATTTTTGGGCGAAATCGAGGAAAAAACCATATCCCACCTTCTTTGTAGCTATCCAGCTCTCTCCCACAAAAACAGGCTCCACCTTGGATAATTCTACTTTAAACGACCTAGGCGATCAGATACACACTTCGCTTCATCAGAACCTCCAATTGGTTCAATCAGTAGGTAAGGAGCACTCTTCAGATCGATGTAGTATCACAAAGGACCTATCACTGGTCTAAGTCTGCTGGCAAATAGCTGGCAGCCACTTCAACCTGACCTAACCTATTAACCTGAGCTCTAACTAAGCCCGCACTAAATGTTCACTAAGTAGACCGTCCTAACAAAAACTATAAATGCTCCCATTTACCCCATGTTGTGTATTCTTTCACTGTCGCCTGAGTATATGCCACACGTGTTCATTTTGCTTGTTTATATACACAAAAGCAATAGGGCTGCTCACACGAGCACCCGCAGCCAAAAAGGAGTCGATAAGGTCGCGCGACCAAAAAACAAAAAGCTGCTTGTGTGTCAGAAATTATATTTTCATTTAGAAGCTCGTGTGGCATTGGCCTAAATCGACTCCTAATTTCTCTATTTAATTTCACGATAAGAACTAACCAAAACGTGACGTGATTTTACATATAAAAATGATTCCTAGAATAGGTTAAGTGCAAATGCCCTTCAAATATTCAGACTGATTAATCTTATCCGATAAAAGTCCACCATTTCCTCTTGAATGTCGTTTATTAGTCAATTTACGTATTAGACTAACACAATCAGTAACTTCAATCGACAGTTAAAATGTTTGATAAACAATTGATAACATTCCACAAGACTGTACCCATTCCAATGTTTTTTTTTATTCTAATTTGAAACAAAACAATCTATCAAATAAATTAATTAGAATTGTTTAAAACTTTTATCACTATAAACGTGTTATACATTCAAATTGGAATTTCCTATCTATAAACGCATGAAATGCATTCAGTGAACAATGCCAACATTGGAAACTCTTGCATTTTATTAGATAAAAACAAAAAAATTAAAACTTAATGAATTTAAAGTTTTAATTAAGTTTTTTCCTTTATCAAAAACTGGTTGACCTTCATAACAAAGTCAGGAGGAGTTATGAACAAAAAAAAAAAAACACAATCTCTCACTCTCAACTAGGTCGTTTTGAGTAATCCACTGTTTACACTCACATTGTAAATTTAATTGTTTATAACATTTGACACCAAGTCACGTTCCCAACTTCAATTTTAAATGAAATTCTCCGACTTAATGTCAAATCTATGAGAGCAGCAGCCAAAGTATCTCAATTAAAATTCGCATGAAAGCCGGTGCTCTTTAATGGTTTTTATTTTGAAATGTTTTTCAACCATGACTTTGCGAAATTTCTTAAACAAACTTGACACTGTAAAAAAGAAAAATTCTTAGAAAGGACCACATGGCGAATGAGTATCATCTACTCTGCCAGTCATCGTTTGATTAAAATGTTAAATAATTGGAAATCCCTGATACATAATGTCAAACTCGTATCTGGATGTGTGTATGTACAAGCAAAGGCAATCGTTAAAAGAGGTAATTATTGTTTTCGGTTTGTGGAACACAAGAAACTGATGCAATAGTCATTGGGTATTTGGTTGTCATAGGGATTGCTCTTGCACTTGCTTCTGGAATCTTGATAAAGATTTTTGATGATGAAAAGTTGTTGGAGTTCTGATTTTGTAGACAGTCTTGTACGTTTGCTCTTAGAGGTTGTTTCGAATTTGTCACTTTCTGTGACAAAACGTTGAAAGCTGTAGAAGGCTAATGTTAAACTTCCAACCGGTTGTGCAAATAGCAGTAAAGTGTGTTTTGTGCTTTGATATTGTGAATCAGAAGTTCATTTAAAAGGAACAACAACCCGTATTTCCGGTAAGAAAAAGAATAATTAATACCGTACTGCACACTTGTGGTTATAAATTTTATAAAAAGATCGATTTATGTTCATATTTTTCTATCATCAACAATGACTTGTGTAGAAATGTTAAGAATTCTGCCTTGTCATCAATTCCAAGGCTTGTATGCAATGACGTTGCAGTTGTCAACTTAGTATTTGTCAAAGGGGTTGTCAAGCACTACGAACTTGTAGTCTATGGTGCCAACCGCTACCCTCGGGGAGGTTAACTTCTATCCCTCACTCTTAATTATTTCTGGGAGTCTAATTCTCTGATTAAGCCTTGGCAAGAATAATCCGCCTTAGAGCACCTTCTATAGACCAATTTCTCTGAGGACCCGATACAGTCTTATCTGAGTGTAGTACTTTCGCAGTTTAGTATTTTCTTACTTTTTTGTTTCAGTGTTCCTTTCCCTTTGGTGTTTCCTGAGTTTGCAGTGCCCCATTTCGATGTGTTGGTTGTTTTTGCTTAGACTGTTGCATGCTTTCAATCTTTTCCGGTTAAAGTCTACTAAGAGTTTCTTAGCTTGTCTCGGTCTTTGAAGGTTTTTCCAGTTTTCGTCATAATTTCCTTTTCCATTCTCCTGACTTCTTCACCAAATGGCTCAGGTGCTATAAAAAGGGTTCTACTATCTTCTCGTTGTTCTCAATACCGAAATGGCGGATTACCCAGCAGAGGGTGAACCTATTGCTATTCCCACACAATTTTACACTAAATTCCGTAGGCTTCTTCGATCGCTGCTTTATGCCGCTTGGTTCTTAAGCCTTGACTGTGTAGTTTCCCAGTTGTGGATTCATGGCTCCAATTATTCGTAAGGCGATTTGAAAGCGAAGTTTGTTAAGTAGAGCATTGTATTCCTTTGATCCAATACATCTCTTTCTTTCGATTCCCTCTTTCGCTATCCTTTGCATTGAGGGGGAAAGGAGTCAGCTCCAGAAGTACCTTCAGTGATGAAATAACACGCCAGTCTTTGCACGTTGCTAAGTATCTTCCTCGTTATGACTAGACTGGTGCGACTTTCTTGGCTATACTCAGGCAATCATTAGTGTCAATGCTTAGGGTAACATCCTCATTTACCAAGACTCCTACATAACTATTATAAGAACCTGTATTACTTTCAACTCATTACATAATGCCAATATGCATCCAGATTGTACTCTGTTTCCACTTGTACTCGACAAATTGTGGCACTCCTACTGTGGAAGGAGTATAAGAGGTCTCAACATTCTTTAATTTCGCTGGTACAGATGGTATCCGACTCGTATTTCCAAAGAGGTGCTCTTCGACGTTGGCTAAATCACTGCGTCAGATCTATTATCTGCCCAACTTCTCTGGTCTCTTTTTTGGAGGAGATCGAAAGCCTGTCCTTAAAAAAACCTGGCCGTGGGGTAGTGATTAGCACCATCGCTTGTCACACAGAAGGTTCCATGTTTCAGGGTAAACACTGACAGAAGAGAGGTAATATGGCTTGAAAAATTCTCCCCATCACCATCGGAAATAAAACCAGTCAACCAGGATGCCACAGTCCTTGATGTGGATTATTTTATCTACCTACCAGTGTTCTATTCACCAGCAGTTCTTAATCCAACACACCAATAACTGGGCCACGCAGACTCTGGCAGAACTAAACATGCTATCAAAAGTCGCATTATCGAACGCATCCTCAATGTCGATGATGGTATGAATCTATTCCGGACTCTTTTAAGCGCAGTATCGCACGACTTTTAACGTTGATAGGCAACAAATACAAGTTGGACACTCTAGTTCGCTGTCGCCAAATGACAATAGGGGTGAAATCCATTTAGGAGGGCCTTTGATAAAATCTCTCATCAATTAATACTTTTTAAATTGTCTGCCCTCGGCTTTAAACCAGGATATCTTCCTACCTGGAGAACCGCTTTTCCAGTGTTCGATTTAGGTCAGCTCACTCGGCTCCTTTTTCGGTGTTCCACAAGGCAACCAACTTGGTCCCCTTCTTTTCATTTTAATTATTAACGATCTCGATAGGATCATCAAACACTCGTCTGTCTCCATTTATGCCGATGATATCAAATTTTTCAAAACCATTTCCTCATCCCAAGACTCCATCCGCTTTAAACAAGGCCACCCCGACTCTATCTTCTGCACAACCAACCTATCTGCTCCGTTCAATCTCTTCACGACCTCGGAATTTTGTATGATCAGGAGCTCAATTTCCGTTTACATATGGATGAGATAAAACCAACTCTGTATTAGATTTTGTAAAATGGTGTTCCAAAGAATTCACCAACCTGATAAACGGGACCGGGACTCTCTACATTACCTTTGTTTGCCCCCTCCTAGACTACGCCAGTCAAGTGTGGTCCCCATATCATCGTGTGGATCTCTCGAGAATCGAATACATCCAGCACCGTTTTCTTCGATTTACTCTTCGAAGTCTGCCCTGAAACCACCCTTTTATTTTGCCTCCCTTGAGGAACGCAGATATGCAGCCGATATTCTCTTCATTCATCGACTCCTTGCAGGTCATGTAGAATGTACGTCACTTCACAACTCTATTTCTCCCAACACTACCCTATAAACTCCTCGTCGCTTCTATCTTCCAGTCCACCACACCTCCAAGACTCGAGCGAAACGTTCTCCCATATGCTACGAAAGATTAACTCAAACCTTACCGTTGTTGACCTCAACCGCACCACTCTTTCCCTTAAATCCGATTTCCTTCACCAATCCAACTAATCTAAGTTTTAAGTTTATGTTAAGTGGTGGGGCTCCAGTCCCAACCAAAATTATGTAGCAGACATCCGGGGTTCAGCGTATGGAGATGAGTGCAGAAGTTAGCTGAACGCAATGGGCTTGAGCATTCAGCGCTTAAGGTAAGTAGGTAGAGGTGGCTGTTCAACTTGAACTCAAGTAGCACTAGATGCGCCTTTTTGTTACCACGAGTCGTGTGCTCTAGTTGATGTTGTGTGTTGTTGAGGATGTGAGACAGTCAGAGCCTAGATCCAGCCTATGGAGTTAAGAAAACGGATTGAATATCGTAACCCTTTGCCCGAGATGTCGTTAAGGTCGTCGAAAAATGCGTGGTTTAGTGCACGCAGTCTGGCTCTTGCTAGTGCCGGACATTTGCAGTGAAAATAGGAGAGGGTTTTCTTCTCATTTTTGTTCCCGCAACTGCGGCAGTGGGGGTTGTATGGGATATCTAGTTTGTTTGGCTGCATGGTCTTCAATTAGCCAATGCCCCTGATTCTAGCGATATCTGGGCGGGTTCTGCTCAGTAGGTCTTTTGTTCTGCTTTCATCGTAGGTCGGCCATATCTTCCTTGATATGAAGCAGTTGGTTAACCCCTGCCATTGAAGGTTGGGCTTCTGCAGGAAGTGTGAGTGGATTTGTCCTTTAGCCCTGCCTGGCCAGTTCATCTGCACGCTCGTTTCCTTTTATGTCACTGTGCCCTAGAATCCAGAGCAGTATGACCTGAAGAGTTCACCCAAGTGGGCAAGCTTGTACTTCTGTACCAGTTCGGAGTATATGGTAGCCGAGTCAATAACTTTGATAGCGACTTGGCTATCTATGAGGAATGTGCGTTGTGTCGCGCCTGAGTTGCGTGCAAGCCTCTCGGATTGCTAGTAGTTCCGCCTGTAAAACGCTGGCGAAATCCGGCAAGCGGTATGATATTGATATTTTCAGCGATTCCTAGTAGACAACGGCCCCCACAGCACAGTTCATCGTTGATACATCGGTGTCCTTTATTTGTCCATGTTGAAGTCCTTTACTACTTAAATCGTGTCTTCCATTCGATTTAGTACAAATTCGCATTCGTTTTGTACTAAAACTTTCAACAGAAGGTCATTACCAAGTCAGATCGTGCCGAACAAAGTGATTCCCACAAACTTATCATTTAAATATTTGTTTACACCTATCTTAAACAAATTAGCATCTATTCCCATAGTCATGGTGGTTTTTTTAAAAACAAATTAACTATGTACAACTAGTTTGTCACAATGGCAGACATTATGCTAAATTATACGAGTACGGTAATACGGTGTATTACCTCATTTTCGGAAGGAATTTCATCTAAAAATAGAAATTTTAAAAATTCAGATCTGATATTAAGTGAAAGCAGTGAAAGTAGATGTTGGGATTCGGTTTTTTGTTTTAATTTTCTTTTTTATCTTCCATTCATCTATTGGAATGCGAGTTAAAATTATTTATTTATTTCTTTTTTGGCAGCTATAAATCAGAATCAGTTGAAGTAAAGTTTTTTTTTATTTTTTATTTAAATTTATACCGATTAAACATAAACACAAATTTGTTAACAATAATGTGACGTGATTTTTTGCAAAAAGTTTCCCAGAATAATAATTGATTGGCAACAGCAGCTTTCTTTGTGTAGTTTTTTTTTTTATTTTTTTTGCATTTTGTTTTAAATCTTCTTTTGCGAGATTCGTTTTTTATGGTGGTGATTGAACTCTTACGAGTATTTGATTTGATTTAATTAATTTGATTTACTCATACTATAACACGAATTATTTAACATACAAAGTATGTACGTTTAGTTTCTTTTTAACTTTTTAACAGCGTTGTTATAAAAGCTGGTGCATGGCATATTACATATGAGAGTTGCGTGCTATATGAACGATGGAATGGATTAAGATGAAGAATGAAGAAGATGACATCGGGATGTTTGAAAGAAATACTGTGAATTATAAGCAATGGCAACAGTACCAATAATTCTCCCCAGTCATTCTAGACACCACCCTCGGAGCAAAAAGACTGAAACCTTATACCACCTGAGTTTCAAAATCACTACACCAACACTAGCGCTGTGTAAATAGCATCTTAAGGGGATTCATAACCCCTTTAGTGCTGGTGAATTATTTAAAAAAAAAAGAGAAAAAAAAGTGAAGCATCTCTAGCCACGTTAGTTTAATTTTATTTTAAAAAAGAGTCAAGCGTCACAAAAAGTGAAACATATTTTTTTTGGTTCACCTTTTCAAGCCCTAAACCAAAAAGTAAACACGGTGCCGTGAAATAACGCCAAGCGAAATAACGCCGAATTTTGGGATTCGGCCCTATTTCGCTTTCAAATGCGAAATAAAGCCGAACATTGTTTGCGAAATAAAGCCGAATTTCAGAGAGAAGGCAAGAGAATTAGCAAAGCTAACAACAACAACGGAATGTAACAAAAACCTGTTGCTCCTCACCGATCTTGGACATAAAAGGACCGCAGTAGGTGTAATACAGATTCCCAAAATGGGTTGTAGTGAAATCGAAAAGCGTAATAAGGCCGACTCGGCTTTATTACGCATTTGAAAGTGAAATAAGGGCGAATTTAAACATTTTGAAATGTTGCCTTATTTCGCTTGGCGTTATTTCACGGCACCAGTAAACACTTGCACGCAGGCACAATCAATAAATTGTGCATGCCGACTGACAGTTTATGGCGATGCTTGTGCGATTATGCATGCAAGATTGTGCAGTGTATGGTGAAAAATATTCAGTTTAGTGGAAGACAAAAAGCAAAACTTGGAAATCTTGCTGTGAAAGTATTGAGTGACTACCAACCAAAAGATAGGTTAGGTACGTGGGCTGGTTCAGGCTCAGGTCTTCAGGGCCCCTACTCTGTATTGCGATTCTAATGTTCGGATTGTTTGAAAGCGCAAATTTTGTATAGGCAATGTGAAACGAACATTACAATCGCAATACAGAGTAGGGACTCTCAAGACCTGAGACCAGGCCACCCAGAGAGAGACCCAGGTCTCTATAGACCCATAGGGGGAAATCTTACCGTACCCGCATAAGAAGTATTACAACTGTTTAGCTTACTTACTTCGTCTGTGGTACAAACCATCCTGTAGATTTGAAGAAATTGTCCAGGTCGTTCATCGGTTTGTTGGCTAGTCCATCGAGATCTCGGAAGAAGTGACTTCCGAGGAATGTATGTTTTAGGTGCTAACAGCTGGGGCAGTGAATGCCGAAGTGAACTTGAACTTCCTAGTCGACGGAATTCCTACACAGGTTTTCTTCCGTAACATGGAGCTGAATGTACACCTATAAGGGTGGAAAGGGAATTTCTATCTTTTTGTATAATTCTGTCGGTTCTAGCTTTATCAAATGTGGCCCATAACTTCGTTGTGATGACACCAATGTCTAGAGAGGACCATCTGCTGTTTGCTTCTCTAAGAGCTTTATTCCCTGCTTCGAGCTTCAATAAGCAAGGCAGAATGTTCACTTAACGCCGAACCTCTTCGTGCTAATTCGTATGTCTTCATGCCCGGGACCCGGCAGAGTATAACCTTGTGCTGAGTTCCAAGAACCCTGAGCTCTTCTCGACAGCACTTCAGAAGCTTCGATTTTAAAACCAAGGATTAGATTAGATTGATAATTGAGATGGTTCATAGTCCCTTATCACTGCGGGCCTATTGTGATGTCCTCTTAATTAGAGCTCCTCCATAATGCCGGAGTGCGCGATGAGGCCGGCGATGTCTTTGGTTGAGCTGGTGGTTATATCTTCCTCCACGAGGTAGTGTTTACCTAGAAAACGATAACGTGTTCTTGTGAGGCAGTTACAGTGACATAGGATGTATTCTGCTGATTCTTCGTCCTTGTTGCACATCCTACACATGTTATCTTGTGCTGTTCCCATAGTCATGAGGTGTTTTTTAACCCGACAGTAGCCGATTAAAAAGCCTGTGACGATTCGAATCTGACCGAAGGATACAATAAGCCCTCTCTAAAGGCAATGGCAACAACATAGTTTTTTTTCTTAAACGCACTGAGGGAAGATGCACCAACAGCTGCAGCAAAACTTTAGCTCTGTTTCCTTAAAAACATTTTTTTGGCTCCAAAAACATGAGGTGAATTGCGAATCATACAAAAACAATGATAATTTCCTTGAACAGGAATATCGCATTCTCCCAAAGGAATTATTCTAGACCAAAGACTCAGTTAGATTCCATCTAAAAAAACACCACTTTTTGTTCGAGGCTATTTGGAAAGAAGTACTAAGCCCTAGATTTCTCATGTTTACTCTTCATTCAAAAGGTCTACAAGTTAAGCGAATGACCTTAAATAATCCGCATACATTTTAACTTTACAGTGCTTGTTAAAGTTTAACGAAAAGAGACTTTTGTTTATGGATGGGTCCTCACTTTGTACCTTAAAGATCTAACACCAGCTTTAAGAAAGCATAAAGTCGTTTCATACTTCATTTCATTGCAAACCGAATGTTGTACTTCATACGAAAGCCTCATACAACATATCGTGACCAGTCTATGTTTTACATAAGCTAACCTTAAATTTATATACGTAACTAATTATGTATTCAACTCACCTAACCTTATAACTATTCGACCTAGTAGACTTTTAAATTCTTAACTAGAAAACTTGTTTTGAAGGGCTTTTCTTAAAAATAGCGTCAGTCAATAGACACATACGAGGGTCTTCCAATTCAGTTGACGAGAAGGTCAAGGTACCTCACAAAAAAAAAAGGTGCTCTTAGTTGAAGAGCAGCTCTTATTTTTGAGGTTTTTACACTAAAAAGTTAAAAGACTTGAAAATGAAACTTACACACACTTTATTCAAGTTCTTTGTAAATACAAATTTGTGTGGCATGATCCAAAATGGAAACAATTGATAGTCGAACGGATATCCGGTTACAGTATATCTATATAAGTTGCCATCGTTTCCAGCGAAATATTGTTTTTATTTCTGCTAGTGAACTCTATTTAGAGCTAAGCACAGCTTGGCCAGTTCGTCAACTTTTTAATTCGTTTGTCTGTCTAGACAGTTAAACTCGTTTGCGACATTATTGTGGTCCGAATGGCGCAGGTTCGAGCCCGGTCGGGGACCAGCAACAGCCACCGAAAATAAATCGATAAGCGAACAAAATTTGAGTTTCTCAAACCACTGCACCAAAAAAAGGGAGTACAATGGACCGGAACGAGTTTAAGTCCTCCTGGGACTTCGAAATTTCCTTTTAATAAAATGGCATTAATTTACAAGTATGGATGTTATTAGTCGAGTTAATGGCTTTGATAGCCGTTCGTCTATTTACGAAAATAAAGTGCTTCAGCGTTGTATTGCGAGTAGTTCTACCTCAAAGACATTGGCAAAGTCTTGTAGATAAAATGTCTAAGATATGTTCAGGAAACACCACTACTGATTCAATAACCAATTTTCAATCCTCTTCTAGTTGAGGAACCTACACTCTGTCGGAAATACAACCAATTTGCTTGGTACCGACTTTAAGATGTTGATGTGACCCTTAAAGCCTAGTACCTAGCTTCTTTGAGCCTAACTGCGCTGAAAAAAGAAAACAAAGACTGAGCGATCAAAAATGTACAAGTAGATATGTCGAGCAAGATCGCAAAGCTTCTGTTCTCAGTACTTAACGTAACTTAACGTGGGTCACTAGACTAGTGAAAATTGGGTGTACAACAACTGTATACATCCAAAGAGTCACTTTTGGTTGGGTTTCCTATTTCCTGTCAAAGGACGTAAGCATATAAGGCTTTGGTGAACTAGAACGCATCTAACGCCTAGCCGAAACCTGCATGCTAGGATACCTCCGCAAGGCTCCAACTCCTGCACTCAATGTCATCTTGAGTTAACCACCACTACAAAACTTCGTACGAATGGAAGTCGAACTAGGCATTCATCGACAAACACTAAAGCAAAACACTCATACCCCCAGACAAAATTATACCTGAAAACTGCTTCATCAAAAGCTTCGTAATAGTTATCCCGTCCAGGGAGGACTGGGAGAAACACAAACCCTTACCATCACTTTCTGACCGATCCGATATATGGACGGATCCAATATGCATCTAGGAACTGGCTCCGGAATTTTTGAAGAATCATCAAGTGCCTCAGTGAATTCTCGTCCATATGCCAAGCCGAGGTCATTGCCATCAATCAGTGCGTGAAACTCAATCAGTCCTTTCACACCTTAGGGAAAATCATATTTAAGAACTCAGACAGTCAAGCTGCCCTAAAAGCGCTTGACTCGACTATCATCATATCCAAACTAGTTCTAGAAACCCACAACGAAATCGTGGACCTAGCTAGGGACAACATGGTCATCCCCCAATGGATTCCTGCACACAGTGAATTTGCAAAAGACATTTATTGGACCCGAACTTTTCTGTGGGGAAAGCAAATCACTCTTCGCAACACATGCAAAGTGTTCCGCGGCGAAGTTGTCTTTACGGAGCAGCTTGCTGCTACCCACTTAGGAAAGTTCCTTAACTGGGGAAAGTTTCTTCGTCGAATTTTTGGTTCCCTATGCCGCGAGTTCTATGAGCAGTGTCAAGATGGGAATGTAAGGTTAAGTTGTAGGTGTGGCTGTATTTATGTACAGCCTCACTCGGATTTCTATGGATCCATTGTGTTTCCCGATGTGGTGTGGGATACCTTAAATAGATGGAATAGATTATTATTTTTATCAGTTGGCCTCCCTGAATCAACCCGAGTTCCGAAGGAATTATAGGATGGTTATCGATAGCTTGCTTGACAGTTCGCCCAGATCATTGAAGAAATATTCTTCGAGGGTTGTCTTTCTGTTTGTACTAAGGCTTGGGCATTCGCATAGGAGGTGGAATCTGTCCTCCTCAGCGTCTGTGTCACAACATCCTCTCCATAGTTCTGCGCTGAAACGCATTCTCTTTAGGTGGGCCGCTAGAAGGTTGTATCCTGTCATAATATCTATAAGAAGTGATAGGTGACGTCTATTGAGTGCGATGATTTCCCTTGTTTTTTTTTTTTGATATTTAGTTCTGTCCAGGGTATTCTTGAGGTGTGGGATGTTGTAAGTGAAGTCTATCTCTCGTTCGTTAGTTTTATGGATTTCGTGGCGATGCTGGACATTTGAAGTTCTAATGGGTCATCGGCTATCATCAGATCCATCTCAGAGCCTATGCTTGCGAGCTCATCCGCCTTTTCGTCATGATTAGCGCTGAGTGCCTTAAGCTCGTCGTTGCATAGTTTTGGATCTGATTGTTGTGGATGTGATGGCTTTAATGGCTGCTTGACTGTCTACGTAGATGTCGATGTGACTTCTTGGGAGTGACTGCTGTGATAGTTCTCACGAGGCCTCGGCAGTTGCTAGAACTTCCGCCTGAAGCACTCTGCTGTGATTCGGAAGTGTTATTGACCGTGCAATGCTTGGTTCTGATGCATAGATCCCGAAACGTACGCTCTGGTCCATTTTTGACCCATTCATGGAAATTTTTCAGTTCGAGGTTTACGAGTAGGCTAAATTCCAGAATTGGTGTTAAATGGTCTCAGTGTTCACCCACTTGGTGATAGCTTGATGACGTATTAGACCTTTTTTCCACAGGTTGGATTGTAGATGGAAATGTAATCCAGAAAGATAAAACACGTCGTCTTCACTGGCAGGGCCACATCGAGTGAATAGACAAAAATGCCCCAATCAAAAGGGTGTTCAAATCACAGCCCCAAATTCGAGACGACGAAGCAAACCGATCCTCCGTTTTGAGGACCAGCTAGATAGTTTGGTGGATTCCTTGAAATGTTCTTCCTCTGTCGCTTGAATCAAACGTCAAATGTATGAGTTTCTGTCTCTAGATGTCTTATCGGATTACAAGTCGATTCAATACAGACAGACAACTGCTACGAATATTGCTGATAGCATTCCATTTGTATCCGCTTTAATGTTTTATTGAGTCTACACTTAATTGAGATTATGTCATCAACGCTATAACATCGCAAAATCTAATCGATTTCACAACACCGATAACTATACGTTTACTATACGAGTATGTAATAAAGCATTAGACGAAAATATAACTTTTAATGGTAAACTGTTTTAATTCATTAAAATTATGTGTACAGACATCTATTTTTATAAATAAATTTTGCACACAAAAGGTAGGTTGGTGGGTTTTTTTTATCGATTCCTTGTCAAAGGTTAATTGTCGAATTGTTTGACGTGTGACAAGCGACAAATGACGTGTGAATTACTCTAATTGTTCGACAAAAGTAGAAATTATTATTTTTTATGAAAATTATCGAAGCGTACGACAAATGTACTTCATAAATTACACACTTTTTCAGATAAGTCACCAGGCATTTGTGGTCGAGATTGTTAAAATTGTACGCGACGATTATATGGCTTTTGTTTTGAAAGTTTGCAATGCTGTGGGATGTTTTTTGTCAATTAAATTGTTTCGTTCGCTGAAGTTCGGGTATGGAATCAATACAACAAATTTTACAAGCGCTCACGGTCATGTGTCTTATTAAATACCTACGTTCTGTAGATCGAGAAGGCTTCGGAAGGAATTCGGTCAATTTTTTCTGCGGCTTCGCCCACCTATAATTTGCGATGTTACACTTTAATAACCAAAAGTAGCCTATGATGTGACCCGAGATACAGCCACTCTGTGTGCAAAATTTTAAGTTGATTGGTTCCGTAGTTTTCGTGTTACAAAGGAACAAACAAACAAACGGACAACGTTTCACTTTTAAAATATAAGTAGGATATGGCGACTTACTTACAATACGTTTGATTGCATAACATTCCGGAATGCACCCAAGGCCTTAAGCCTTAAGCGCCTCAAGTCAGCTCGATTCTCATCTAACTGCCTCCAGTTGCGCACTCAAGCGAGGTCTTTCTTTACTGCTTTGCCCATCCGAGCTAGATTTCAAGTGCAAAAGTGTTGTCCATTTCCTAACCTGACTTGTCCTTTCCAACTTATAATACGCAGGTTTTTTTTTTAATTAAGTCGATGTCGCTAGATCTTGATCATTGAATCCGCTCCAAAGCCCGTCAACGCAAATGTAACCAAATATCTTCATACAACTTTCATAGACTCGCACAACTCCGTCGTAAATTATTTTCCACAGAAGAGGTCTAAGAAGCGACTCTTGAGGGACTCCCGCTGTAACATTGTCGTCGGTCTGATACCTCAGCTTCCTGTTGGTGAAGTAGTTCGTGATGAAGACATCAGGAAGTATAGTGTAACCATTCTGGCCAGAGATCTTCTTATGGATTTTTAACGTCAAGCGTTACTACTGCGCAGTATTTCTTTGTACTCTATCACCACCTTCTTTCCACCATCTGTTGGCTTTGTGACTCGATTTCGAATCCATTCGGATCGTCTGACAAAGTTCCTATATCCTCTGCTTCCGAGAAAAGCCTGCCATATATGCTACGTTCTAAGATATTTCCTTGTATCTAGGAGACATCTGGCCGATACAATGGTGCCTCTCTAGGTTGCTTGTTTCCTTTTGGCAGCAACACCAGATGTTGTTGAAGTACAGAACAGCGCGTCGGTCTTCCTGCATGATTCGTACAGTTCCTTTGGGGTGATTGCCGGAACTCATCGTGCTGGTCTTCTTAGTGATGGTGCACCAAGTACAAGTAGATGGTCCATGAGGGATATGATGTTTGTGGGGAACTTCTCCCAGGGCCATCTGAAGGCATCTTACCTTTCTCTCCTTGATAGCCTTTTCGAGGCTACGTCTTGTCAGTCTCAAGGTAGCTAAACGTTCCTAGAAATCTTATCTTTCCCTGCATCTTAATGACCGTTTTGATTTCGTTATTTCACCATCACCACCAGATGAATAGCATCATAAGGGTATTCATAACCCCTTTAACGCTAGTGAATTATAAAAAAAAAACAAGGGCCACCTCTTGTGCTAGCTTATCTTTAAGGCATTGCTGCATCGCACGTTGTGGCGATTGTTTGCGTCAGTTGGTCAACAGAGCAAAGTTCTATACTATGTCAAAGTTAGAACTGACCACTGTGACGTTCTGTCAAATTTGTCAATATTCGGTATCTCATCTTGCAACTTTTAGCGGTCTCTACTAGTCGCTGATGTTTCGATGAGAGTTCGCTCAGTTTCGCCATTGATGTCACAGTCTTTGGAGAGATTGTCCTTCTGATGTTGGCTTGTTAGCTTTGCACAATTCATTCAAGTATGATATCAAGGATGTCACATATCATCACGTTACTTTGTCTAAGTCCTTTTTTGACGTCAAAAGACTCGGTTAGATCGTCACCGCCTTGATGAAGCAACTAACATTCTCTTTTGGCATCATCACGAACGGATGAGTTTCGCAGGGATGCCAAAAGTTCACATGACTCATGCTCTCATCGGCCTCAAAATCGTTAGAGTGGTGGTGATAATCGATTTGGACTGCTTAAGATCTTTCCAAGATCCGCCAACGTGTAATGCTGAGGAAACTCTTACGCCTTTATAGTTAGCACAGTTGAGGGGGTTTCTTTTCCCAGACTGATCTGAACTGGTTCAGGCTCTCTACCAAGTTATGTCAAGCTGTTTTGAATAGTTCGACCACTAAGCTGTCAGGTTCAGCAGCCTCTATAGATTTAAACTTGATTAGGTAGACTGCAGTTTTGGCTATCATCATCGAGGTTGAAGGGTTCGTTCTGCCTGACAGCAGCATATTGTAGTTTTCACTCTACTTCAAGGTTTCCTTCTTCAGTTTTACAAGTTCCTCTACGGGCTTTGTTCCCTTGACATATCCTTCTTAACTTTTGTTAAAACTTCCGTACATTGTCTCTTTGCTCTTTCTTTCTAAGTCTTTTGTAGAAGTGGATATTCTTCGTGTTTCTTTTGTTCGTAGAGCTCGCAAGCTACCCTCTACGGGCTTTGTTCTCTTGACATGTCCTCCTTAACTTTTGTTAAAACTTCCGTACACTGTCTCTTAGCTCTTTCATAGTCTTTTGTAGAAGTCGATAGATATTCTTCGCGTCTCTTTTGTTCTTAATGCTCACAAGCTTCCCTTGTCTCGCTGCTTCACCTTCATCTAATACTTATAATTCCAACGTATTTCTTCGTCTACATGTCATCTAGGTGTAAGCGCATATCTTTGTACAAAATTTTGTGTAGAAATTACGGAGAAAGATCCAATTCTAGCGAATAATGTCTGATCGGGTGCAAGTAACGTTTTCATACGAAACTGCGAAATATTTTCCAATGAGGTCTTGGGGGGCTTCCCTACTGAATCAGTTTTTTTTTTCAAATCTGTACCTATGGACTTCCAATGAATTGAACACGACACAAAGTTTTATGTAGTTTATGCCGAATCATAGTAATTTTGCACTAAACACGTAATTCAAGACGTTGTTGATGCTTGTACATACCACTTCATGATAAAAATGTCATGTGTTAAATTGACATTTGTCAAATATAAAATAACAGAAATGGCGGGCAGTTCTAAACACTCTAGAGTTACATTTAGCAAAATGTTTTACCCATGACAACAATTCTCATCTCAACAAATCCCCTTGCGCCAATCTATTAAGCAAGCGGTGCTTTACTTTGATCTTTGAAATTCATCAGCTTCAACCAGCTATCACATGAACTCAATCTGCAGCGGAAATTTGCCTTTTTCTCTTCCAAAAAACAAACCAACCAAACCGAATTCAATTTAATCTCTAGACTGTCTAAATTTGACTTAATTCTAACAATAGATTGCCCATTAGATTCCCTCAATTGAAGAGCTTGCTTAAACAAAATCAAAAAAAAAAAATAGCAGACCACCATCTAAATATGTCACATTGGATAGCATCAGCACACACTCCATCCACCATATTGAAGGAAATACCACCATGTTTCGATGAATTTCAGTGAAACTTTCATCTCTTACCCTGAATCAGGGCCAATTTGCTTTCTTCTGCGTGGTCTTACTTGACTTTGTGGGTATCTTCTCTTGCCAAGCACTCGTATATACACTATATATCTGCAACTATTTGTTGACATCTTTTCACAGTCTACTAATTGAATTAAATTGACTTAGGGACGGACTCTCCAAAGCCGAATTGAAAAAAAGAAGAAAGAAACTATCTTGTATCTGGTGTGCTGCACCGGGAGCGCCAGTCGCAGCGCCTAAAAGCGTCACTTCTGCTTCCCGTGTTGCGGTGCGCGGTTTTACTCTTCTTCTTTTATATTTTCCCGTTTATTTATTTATTTATCGCTACCCAATTGAGATTAATTTAAAACGACACATCATACAATGCGTGTGCAACTTGCCGATTCATGTGAATTTTTTTCATCGGCACGGTACCGCAACCGGCCGATCATTTCGTCGATAAAAAGTATTTAATCGGATCGATTTGGTTTAGTACGACAGACGTAGCGGATTCACACACTCAGCCCTATTGTGTTGGCCCGTCCAATTGTGTGATTAGTGTTTTATTTGATTTGAAAAATGGGTGCGATAAGGCGCTAGCCGATAGTTATCGTTATTAGTTTATCGATTGTACTTCACGGAATAGGGTGTTTGAACGGATTAGTTGAGTTCCAGTCGAGCGTTAACTGGAACACGGTGCGTATGAGTGATTTTTTTTTTCTTGGTGAAGTGTTACTGAGTTATAATAATTCTTTGAGAGTTACGAGACTAGATGGTAATTGGAGACGTCAAAGTCTGTGTTTTTGAACAAGACGGCTGTGCAAACATGGAAATGTTGTTTTATTTCGTCGAAAGTGAAATTCAAAGCGCACAACTTGGTGTGGAATTATACAATAAGTGCTTGTGGGATTGTGTAGATTTAGGTGGATTGACTTCCTGCAAAAGTATTTTGTTTGTGACAATAAATCGCAATACAATTGTAAAATGTTCGAGGTTAAGCTCTGCTGCTGTCCATCTGTTTCAAGAGAAACCGGCTGTAATGACACTTACTGAACTCCAGCGAATTATTTTTCCCTTTTTGTACGTAATAATGTGAGTTTCCAAAGTAAACATCAGTTTTTTAGCTCTAAAGACCTTTCTTTTGAGTTATTCTGGATCGAAATCGTATTATTCGCTTCTCACTAGCGAAATAATTGTTGCGAGAGACTTCAACGTCCGTAACACATGTTGGCTTTGTGATTCTGGAACAACAACACCTAAAAGTCTTTACATAGAGATTTCTGCTTGTAGACAAGGCGACATGCATTCCCTGTGTTGACAGACACGGCCATTACACCCGGGACGTATTTCTAACCTCTCTTCCTCTTTCTCGGAAACCTTAACGTAGTCCTGAGGCCTCATTTCCAATGTGGACTCAAGTCAATATCCGCCAGATTGCAATCTTCTTTTGGACATTGAAGGACATGTATAAAGAATATGCAGCTTTTGCAAAGGCGTAGCCTTTTAGCATGTACAGTAATCCCCGCATTGCTAACCAAACATTTCAGGCTTCAAAAATTGGCAGCAATATAAGCGGATACAGATAGGTAACTTCCCCTCTTTAGTGCCCAAACAAATCAGAAAAACTCTAAAGGCAGCTATTCGGGGAGCACTGTAAGCCCCATGTAAGCATTTCCGTATGCTAGCTGCAATTAGCAAGGGCAACCACAGATGGAAGACTCTTACGATGTTTCAAGTCTCAATGCAAATCTGCGCTAAGCTGGATCGCAAACGGAAATTGGTACCGGTGCCCTCACGGAACATTGTCTTGTGGGTTTACATGTAGCGAGAAACATACCTAAATTTGGCAACGGGCCTATTATTGGTCTAAGTGTGCTGACTATAGCTGGCAGCCACGTCAACCTAACCTTACCTAACCTAACCTACCTAAATTTTGCCTTTCCGACAGAATTCTGACTGTAGTGCCTCCTCTAACAAACTTGTCAGTCTTGCAAGTTTTTCGGTTATGACTCTGTGGCCTGGCACTCAGCATCGATGAAAGTTGAATTACTCCGCTATCTCCGTGAGAGACGAACACCAATCTAGAGCGACCTTTGAAGTACATAATGGAACATGATATCAGGGACTTTACTCCCGCTTGACTGTCCTTCAAAAATTCTAACATTTTGAACACTTCAGCTAGGACAGGACTTCTTTAAGTAAGGATCAAATCCCAGTTTCGGTGGAGAGTATTCCGTGTTTTCGTTTACAATCGTTGTACATCAAGGATCGAGGAGTGGGTTGTTGGACCACATTAAAAAAGACATTAAGACGAATGACTCCACTGGCGTTAACAAATGAAATATCTAATGCTGCGAAGGACGTGGTTCTTAGTGCACCACTCACTGATGGATATGCATGCAGATCTTTACACTTTCCCTAAAAGAATTAAATTTACGGTATTTTCAAGAGATTCGTATCGTTTATAGTGGAAAGGTCTGTAAGAGGAGCTTTCTAGTGAAAAGAACCAGTTTGGTTTTATTAGGATAAACCCTTCAACCACATATTTTGTGGCCCATTTGGAGAGCAACTGACGTACGTTTTGAAGGACCTCTCTTTTAGTATTTGGGTTCTTCGTTGAGACAGGAATAGCAATATCATCATTTCCAAGTCGACGAGCAGTTTATTTACCCCCCAGATGCCACAGAAGAGGGAACAAGACGCCACCTTGAGGTTGAAACTTGCAAGCGCGTTGGTAAATCCTTCTGATGTGACTTTGTTGAAAGCTCCTTTAATGTCAAGAAGTAGCTCGGATAGGAGTGAACCAGGTATCGAGATCAGCTCTGGGCGTCATCGTTGATTCCATCCAAGGAATTTCTCTATTATCGCTTGAGCCCAACTTCGAGTCTCACACTTGCAGTTGATATCAGTGGTTTCCAAAGACCACCAATAGGAGGTTAATGAACAACTTGAAACGTTGTGCTACTGGCCGAATCCATGTTTTAGGCAATCAGTAGTTAGTTACTCGTTCAATCGTCGACATCTAGAGGGCGCTAAATTATACGAATCCGCTGCTGACTATTGCACAAAGTCCTCGTATCTCATTTTGTTAGAACAGAGGCTATTAAACTGATTTATTTTAAGCTTTAGATCAAGTGATTTATTTTGTTATCGTATCGGGTAGACCTCATATACAACCGCATAAAGATAAAGTACCTACACCAGGAAAAGACATACATAGTGCGATCCCCGGCAAAGGGTTGCTTACACTTTGCTTCTAATGAGATTACAAGTCGGTGACCCAATTCGATTCCACAACCCCCTTCTAGGCAAAGCCAATATTCCGGCAAGACTCTCCACTCTGGTGACAGTCATTGAATGTTTGTATTCATTTTCATTTCATTTTTTTTTTTTAGAGGTAAATAAGCAACAAAGTTTGAAAAAAAAAATATAAAAGTGGTCGGCCAAGTTAATTAAGCAAAACCTCAAAATGGGTAGAATAAGATTGCACAGTACAATGGCCTTTGCGGTGATGGTGACGGCAACGTTGTGCTTAGGTAAGTCCAAACCACTTGTGTGAAGTGATTTCCATCAACTCATTTTCGTACTTCTTTTCAGTTTCGAGTGTCAGCAGTCAAGAGCATCCATACTCCCTGTCCGTGTCACAAAGAGACATCACAGTCCTAGTGAACCAGAAAGAGGAATTCGAGTTGCTACTCAAGTAAGTAGCACACTGTGACACAGATTTGACATATATTTTGGATACATTTTGAATATTTCAACTTCAACAGTGGTGTACTTGATCAAGAAATCAACGTTGTATTCATCAAGCAACACGATGAGCTTATTGATCTAGAACCACCTGGTGTGACCTTTGATGCCATTAGTCCCAGGAATGCGACAATAAATATACTTGGCCGGAGGCCAGGATTTCTAGAAGTGACCGCTGAAGCTCAACCCAACGAGACGTGGATGTGAATATTGATCAAACTCTTGAGGGGCACCGTGTCCATAATTGATTTATGTTTTAATTTTTCCAGCGTCCAAGATGTCTTTCTGCGGGTGAAGGTGGCCAACTCGAAAGCAATCGTATACGTTTCGATTGTCTTTGGTTGGATTTACTTTGCGGCATGGTCAATCTCATTCTATCCACAAATCTACTACAATTTCAGACGTAAAAGTGTTGTCGGCTTAAACTTTGACTTCCTTGCATTGAATATTGTTGGGTTCCTTCTGTACAGCATCTTTAATATCGGTCTCTTTTGGATACCCAGTATGCAGGATGAATATTTTAGTCGGCATCCACGTGGTCTAAACCCGGTTCTGATCAATGATGTGGTCTTCACATTGCATGCGATGCTTGCCACTGGTATTACGATTCTTCAGTGTTTCCTTTATGAGGTTAGTGTCGACACTAGAGTGTGAAATGAAAAGTTGTCAGCAACTGACCTTCAATTGATTAATTTCAGAGAGCGGAGCAAAGGGTGTCACTAACAGCTCGTGGTATTGTGGGAATATTCTTTGTGGTGGTGGTGATATCAGCCGGTTTAGCTGGAGGCGGTGTGATACACTGGCTGGATTTCCTGTACTACTGCAGTTACATTAAACTGACGATTACATTGATTAAATACATTCCACAGGTAAGTTGTTTGCTTGAATAAGACGGAAAATAACTGGCGCATTCATTTGGTTGAAGCGGTCTTGTGTCCCACTTTAAAGTTTTTGTGTTAAAAAAAGCCTTAAGGCTCATCAATTGTGCACTTAAGTAAACGTGTCTTGGACCAAGCTATAAACAGAAAGATATTAGTTCTTATGTATCAGAACGATCTTGAACTATCATGAACTTAGATTCTGACACCTTTTAATAATGTGGACAGTTTGGGATAGTTTCGTGTCCGCGTTTGAAGAGATACTCTTTGAAAACAGCCATGTCCCATCAAAACTACGTCAAATAAAAGTTCGTTTCGTAGTGATCCCGCTTCATCCATACATCGATCGCTGGTATTAGAAGATGCATCCATCTACCTTTTACGGATTCGACCCATTGTCGTTGCCAGATAGCAATACAGCGCTTCCTTTCGTATTTTCTTTTTTCGTAGTCTACCCGGCCATTTCGGACTCCATCGCTTTATAGTCTTTCCATTTCGTCAGCGAGTATGTCGATACGACGAGTATCTATAGCATCATTCGTTATTCTGTTTTGGGCCTCCGATATACCTGATAGACCTTGAAAGTGCACTAATGACTTTCGGTATGATTTCGTGAACCTTCCTACTTGTGCTAAGAACCGTTGTAAGTTTTATGATCGGCAAGTTCCAACGATGTACAATTTGAACTGTCACTTTACATTGGAATTCAACTTCTTCGAGTGTTGTTGCTACGACGTCCCTTTAGAAAGCCATATTCCGGACTATGATGCATGATCTACATCTCTTTTAGTTTCATGAATCTTCTCTCCTTGGCTGGCAGTGTAGTTCCCTGACCCTCTCATTCTTCGTCTTCTTTGCATCATCTCCAGATTCATCGGTTGTCCTGTGTTCTACTAGATCCCTCTGTAGTTCATTCGTGATGTTCTTGGACAATATGTGCTTCTGGTCTTCTCATGACGTGTCCATTATGTCATCTGAGTTGTCACTTGTGCCTTGGCAATGCGATTTCTCTTCAGAATCTAGAGGATTTCACCAAGCTGTTCCATTGTCCAACATTCCATTAAATTGTATCACCCTCAAGGCAGAGTCTTCACTTTAAATCTGTTGGAAGATTCATGCAGTGTCTGTATGGTTGTTCCTATCGGGGACTCATAATGAAACTAGCATTTTGTCCTGGTGTCTTTAGCCAAGCTTCAGGTCGAATAAAATGTTGTTGATGCGGCCATCTTTCGCCAGTGAATTGGCTTTTTCAATGCCCAGCAGGAATCAGGTCCGAGATCACCTTGTAGGCTTCTAAGTCTGATTATTGACTCTACTGTAAAGCGTGACTTACAAACCCATACTGGTGCGCCAAGAGGTCCCCTGCTGTTTTAATTGCTGGCGAAAGCCTATTGTAAATCATCCACTCAAGAATTAACTCCACTGTATCGAGCAAACAAAAGTGTCCTTGTTGTTTAAAATGATGTTATGATAATGACAGCGACAGTTTCTTGTTAAATTGTTCCACTACCCATTGGCGGTGTAGTTTGTCTGTCATCGGCGAAATAGACAGATACTAAAGGGTCTTTCATTAAGCGCTTCCTATCTTTGAATTTAAATCAAACAAAGTGTGTGTGAGATATCATCGACATTTTTATTCGTTTGAAAGGCCTATCGATGCAATTATGTATGGAATATAACATCGTTTAAATGTCCGCCGGGGCTTCTCTGGGTGGAGCGCATCCGAAATAT
The DNA here is from genome assembly GCA_951813785.1 of Criorhina ranunculi. Classification (NCBI taxonomy): domain Eukaryota; kingdom Metazoa; phylum Arthropoda; class Insecta; order Diptera; family Syrphidae; genus Criorhina; species Criorhina ranunculi. The sequence goes on from OX638381.1 coordinate 8,540,952, forward strand.
CAAATTTTCCATGACTCTGGCGCATAAATCAGGCTGAATTTGACCGATGGCATGGGTTATGTTGGCTTTGAGGGCCGCTGTGGTTTGTGGCTTATTCGCATAGACCTTCGACTTCAAAAAACCCCAAAGAAAAAGTCGAACGGGGTCAAATCGCACGATCTCGGTGGCCAGTTCACATCACCTCCACGTGAGATGACCATACCCTCGAATCGCTCGTGCTGAATTTCCAATGTGGCGTGAGCTGTGTGGCAAGTAGCGCCGTCCAGTTTTAACCACATGTCGTTGGTGTCCATATCATCCAATTCAGGCCTGGGTCAGTTGAATTTTGTACGGGTGCAGGCCCAAGTCACGACGCAAAATTCGCCAAGTTGTTGCCTGCGAAAGGCCGAGTTCTTGTGAGCGACGCGAAATTGACTGCCTCGGATTCTCCGGACAGTGGCGATGTTTTCGGCAGATCTTGCGTTTCGTCGACGTACGTGTTGGTTGATCGTTTACTGAACCAGTGGTCTCAAATTTATCCACCACACTGCGAATAGTCCTCTCGGAAGGACGATAATGGCGACCGTAAAATGGGCGAAATGCGCGGAACGTTGCCGGAACAGAACACCCATTTTGATAAAACAATTTTATTATTTGCGAGTGTTTTTGAACGCTATATCCATCCATGGTGATTTGGCAAAACAGACTGAATAAATGACAGCCAATTTGACAGATATAGCTGCAACAATATGGCCACTATCAACTGTCAAAGTTCGGAAGTCCCTATTGGAAGACCCTTTATTAGAAGCGCCATCGTAGCAGGTGGTGTCTTGCATCCTCAATTACCTTTGCATTTGAAACTTTAGACCGCAAACATTTTATTTTTAATTATTTTGAAATCCCTTTCCAGGCTGTCATGAACTACAGACGCAAAAGCACAGTGGGCTGGAGTATTGGTAACATTTTATTGGACTTTATCGGTGGCACTCTGAGCATGTTGCAAATGATCCTGAATGCTTATAACTATGGTTTGAATGAAATATTGTCTTTGAAAAACCTTGTAACTTATTAATTTCTCTCTTACAGATGACTGGGTATCACTATTCGGAGATCCGACCAAATTCGGTCTAGGTCTCTTCTCAGTGTTGTTTGACATATTCTTTATGTTACAGCACTACGTATTCTACAGGTATGATAAACAAGCCGTACAATTGTTTTAGACAATCATGTACAAAATCAGAGCCTTCCATAAGTGTATATCTTGCCAATTTTTTTCTTCAAATTTACTTTTTTCTTTATTATTTTTCGTACATATCTCATTGACAAAAAAAAAAAAAAAAAAAAAAAATTAACCAGCATTCAAGTGTCCATCGCTGCAAAATTCAAAAGTCAACAATTGAAAATGAACAAATGCTAGGACAATAAGAAGGATCTTAATTCAATCATCGTCATCAATGCATTTTTGGATTTTTAAATTTTCATTTTACATGCATCATTGCAAGCATTCATCAAAACTGCTTATGTTTTTTCTTTTTTATTTATTTAATGTTGTGTGTATATCGAAACAAAAATCGATTTAAAAAAATCTTTTACAGAAATTCAAAGGAAATAACTATTTCCCAAGTGACCACTGTTGAGGATCTCACTCAGAGTAAAGAGGATAATAGTTCAGAGAAAAGATTCTAAGAGAAACGTACATTTGCTTTTCTCTTATTATTATTTTTTCTTACAGTACTTAATTTAAATTTACAAATTTTTATTTTATAGTTTATAAGAGTGTGTATTATTAGGTTTTCCTTTTATTTTGTAGTTGTATTATAGTTTTTAAGTGAAAACGATAAGAAAAAAGAACAAATGAGTAAATAATAAATTAAATTTTTATTTGTTTTGTTGTAGTTTGTATTATTTTTTGTTGGTAACGCTTTTATATTTGCACATCATTTAGAGTTAAGTGCACTTTGATTATATGTTTGTGTTTTAGGGACCAGGCAATTGGTTGCACATTGTGTTATAGCGCACTTGTCTTGTAAGGGCGGTATGTTTGGTAATTTTTTCTATTTTTTAAAATTATTATTAGCTGTTAAGACAGCTTGATCTTTAGCCAGCTAGAAGTTAGACACATTAAATTGATTAAGGTCCCTTTCCACTTGCGTAAGATCTTCGCTTACTGCGCTATCCATACGGTTTGGATTCGAACGAAGTCGAGCGACAATCTTAATCAATAGATTTGTTGCTCGTAGGTAGGTAAATTGAAGATCCTTCACTCTGATCTCTACGGATCCATTGTGTTCCCCTCACGTGGAATGTCCAATTCTAAAAAAGAAGGCCAATGCCTGGTGCCAAATCGTCTTTTCCGTGATCGTAGAACTCGTCACGTAAAAACGAGCATTATAACATACAGAATTATCGTTTCTACGTAATAATGCTCGTTTTTACTTACGAGTTATACGATCACGGAAGAGACGATTTGGCCCCTGAATGAGTGCAATTACCACTGTTCGGCCTCCCTGAACCATCCTGAATTCGTAGTGAATTTTAGAATTGCTTTTGATGGCTTTTTAGACAGGTCGCCCAGTTCGTTAAAATAGTATTCACCGAGGGCCGTCTTTCTTGTTGTGCGTAGGCTGCTGCATGCGCGTAGGAAGTGGGTTCTGTTCTCTTCTCCGTTTGTATTCCCAAAGCCTCTGCATAACTTGCTTGTACGTAAACGCATTCTTCCAACGTGGGCCGCCAATATTTATTATTATTTATTATGAGTAAGGCTCTGCGACCTAAAAGATCTATTGTGCCTGGAGCCAGTTAGACAAGGAGATCCTCTATCTTCCTAATGAAGTTGATGATATCTCCAGTCGAGGTATTCTTTGTGGAGAAAGCGTTTCCTGACCCTGCAGACGCCCACGCACTTACATGTGTTCTGCTGATTCGTCTTCCTCCAAGCAAAGTCGGCATTCAGATTCCTGAACTACATTTAGTTTATGTAAGCGATATCTGAGGCTACAGTTACCGGTGAGGAAGCCGACAAGTCTTCTGATATCGTCGTTTTAATGTTTGAGAATATTTTTAGTGGTTTTGTTCAGGGGTCGGATGGCCCTTTTAGCTTGTCTGAGTCCCAGAGTGTCGTTTTTCCCAGCTGTCCAGACTCATTCTGAACGCGGAAGTAGGGATGCCGCAGAAGGGTTCGGCACCTATGTACCTTTCTGAAGACCCTATCCTGGCAAGTTGATCTGCAATTTCATTGCCTTCAATTCCCCTGGTACCAACAGGACGTTGACTTTATTGGTCCGCCAGTAGGTTGTGTTCTGTGATAATCCCTATGAGGAGTTTTAAGTTTGATCAGTTTAACGCAAGAGTGTGCCCTGTTTTTATCTTGTTGATATTCGTCCAGAATTTCCTGGTGATGCACCGTGATGAGAGTGTGCTCCATATCTTATCAGCGTGTCTTGGAAAGTCAAGTGCAATGCTAGATTTGTAGTTTTGAGTGGTCGACTCTACAGCCATTTGATTTCCGTGGATACCTTTGTGTCCTGGGTTACCACCACCAGAGTGTTACGTTATGGTTCGCGGTGAGGGGTTTAAGCCCGTCACGACAACATTTCACAATTTTTCAATTTACTCTTGTGGATGTAATAGCGGCTTGGCTGTCTATTGTAGTTTGTCATTGAATCTTCCCTTCCAAAGCTCGTCAATGGATTCGAATATTTTCATATCTTCGATAGATTTCATGCTTCAGCTCCATAGAGTAGTGATAAGGGTCTTATATAGAGACTCCTTAGTCGTTTGAGCGCTTCTACCTATCAGAATAGAACTATGACAGATTTGTTTGTGCCAAGCAAAGTAAACACTTAAAAACAGACACACCAGAAGTCGATCCATTGTAGTACCACAAGAATCTGCATATGTAGGTACTTATTTCCCCAAAAAACGACCAGCAAAACCAGTTGGAGTTCCGTATGAAGCGTTGGAGACACTTGCCAGATCCTCAAGATTATCGAAGATGTATGTTTCCAGGTGAAGTTACCTTCTAACACAAACTTGTATGCCTCTGTGGTTACGCATCTTTAGTAGGTGAACGTTGAACCAACCATCTCGTCCTGAGGCATGTGGTATTCTAGGGCGGTCTTAGAATTGAAAGAGACCGATTACAGGAGCTTAATTGCGAACACTCTTCGGGCTGGAGCGTTGATTTTAATTCCCTCTACTATTTAAAACGCTCAATAAGCATTTTTTTTTCGACTTGATCAATGACGCTTTACAGCATGTCGTTGAGAATGTTCCTCTTAATGCCGTCAAAGCAGACTGGACCGCATTTTTCATTAGGAACTAATTAGGTTATTCGCCTTCGATAGAGACCATGGTTCATAGCTATAAAGTGGGACTGGGATTCATTTTGTCTTGTTTCCTTAGTTGTTCGGGTTAGGACCTTATTACTCAGTTGCCTTCTCAGCCCAAAGAAACATCTATTGGTACGGGTTACTCTTCGTTTGATTCCTGACAAATGTCGAAAGACATTAGACGCTGACACAAAAGGTAGAAATATCTTACACCCGATATTTAGTATTTAGAATACATATATCTCTATAGTTGCAGCTTAGAGAGTCTTCTTTCGACAGGTTTTGGCAGAGAGCTGAGATCAATTCATTTGGTATATTTCGATCCGAGAATACTTTGGTCATAAGCCTTTTGACGTGCAATTTCCTCATCACACAGCGCTAGTGTTGCTGTTGTGATTTTGAAACTCAGATGGTATTAGGTTTCAGTCTTTTAGGGCCGAGGGTGGTGTCCAGAATGACTTAGGAGAATTATTGATACTGTTGCCATTGCTTATAATTCACAGTTTTTCTTTCGAACATTCCGATGTCATTAGTACGATCAACACTTTCAAGCCATATGACCACCCTACTGCCAGTGTTATGCCTATGCAGTAGAGTTGACGTCAGCTTTTTTGCAGTTGGTCACTTTTTTTTGACATCGGGATTCGGACCCGGAACCTTCAGCGTGACAAACGATGATGAAACCACTTCACCATGACTTCTCGGAACATTCAAAACTCTAGGGAAATGTCTTGCCGCGAATTCCATTCTCAAATGTTTATTGTAAAATAGTTTCCTGGTAGGCATCGCGTGTAGGTGATGAAGCTTTTTTTCCCAGCCCTACTGACTTCATGTCTTTTATCTGATTACTGGTGTTTCACGCGATTATTTGATCGCTATTTACGGTCATGTTATACCGTCATGCATCGCAAACGTTCTAATAACTTTCATTTCAAATGGTATACGTGAGTAATTTAGTTATTCTCTCTAAAAGATAATTTAACAATCAGTTTTGGTACTTAATGCTTAATTACTATCGGACGTCAACTGTTTTGAATTACTAGTCATAAGGTAATTGAGTACCTACCTGTTTGATTGGTTTGATGGTCTAATCCTCCATATTAATAGCTTTAAAGTTTCAGAGTAAATGCCCACTTGGCTAGACTTCAAACCGTGTCGTCAGGCCTGTTGTATGCATATGACACGCTTTAAGATGTCCCCCTTGGCGTAAATCATACATAGCGGATGGTAAGAAAAGGGCTCATCAGGTGATCTTTTTCCCTCGAGCAGCAATACCTCCTCCTACCTCCTTGTAGACATCGGCAAACAGTTCAGTCCTAATTTTGAATTCAAGTTCGAGTGCCTGGTTTGGTATGTCATCTGGTCTAGGCGTTTTCTTGTCTCCAATTCTGCTACAGACATCTAAAGCTGATCATCTTGTAACGCTGTTGAAATTCATTATGGACATATGTACATGTCTGACTCGGTGGTGTAGCCTTCAAAATTCAGCTTAATCTTCGTTCCACCAACATATCAGTCAGTACTGTCTTGCTGATCATTCGCATAGCAAGCACGCATTTAATTAGATGCAAGTTGAGTCTACTGAAACTACAAACGCTGTATCTTCTCTAAATCTGACAACAGTTATCCTCGTCGTTATCCAGTCAGGCTTCGCTTAAACCCTTGCTCAATCCTCTTACTAGATTCAAAATAGTTCGGGAATGCAGTTTGAATTCGGTTGGAAGACAGAATTTGCTAAGACTTGTTTGGGTTCCTGGACACAGCGGGATTACCGGAAAAGAGTTCTCCGATGAGCTTGCAAGCTAACCCATGTAAGGTTTGCCCGTATCTTCGGTTAGGGCTTCTATTGATGGTTGGGTTTCTAGCAAACACAACTGTAGATGGCATGACTCTCCAGGATGCAGGCAGGCAGACTAAACAGATCCAACCCGACGTCTGTAAGAAATCCGCGGCATTCTTGCTGTATCTCAGCAGAAAAGACTGCAGACAACTTATTGGCGTTATTCCGGGACATTTCCCCTTTGCCAAACATCTCAATGTCTTAGGTTTAAGTGAAACTACTGTCTGTGACGCTTGTGGAGGGGGCGACGACACTGCGGAACATTTCCTATGTGATTGTCCTGCCCTTGCTCGTATCAGGTGGACGATTTTGGGGGCTGATGTGATAACTTCTGGTAACCTTAGCTCCTTATCATTGAAGCTCTTACTCGACTTTCTTAGAAAGACGAAGAAAACGCAGTAAAAGGGTTGTACCAACTGGTAGTTCAATGGACCTGTTTTTGCGTCTGAGAGCTCCAGCGTGATGACAGAAAAAAAAAATCTTCGTTGAGTGTTTTAGGCTTACAGCTTTTCTTTTGCCCTTCACATCTTCTCGCACTAAGCTGGAATGCACCTATTGTAGAAGTTCAGATTTAATCCTCGTGGGACTTCATACCTAGACCAGACCGAGACCAGAAAAACACTGCGATAAAGCAAGCAGAATTTTCCTATACGATTGCTTAGTGTTAGAATTTCTTGACTGCTTTATTTTTTAAGGGGTTGACAAACTTTTTACCTTTTCGAAGTCGTCTTGTTTAGTTCTATTTGGAGCCTCTTTTGGTGCTTTCCAAAATCGAGATTCAACTCTATGTGGGTAATGAATAAACCGCAGAAGGGAAAAGGGCAGCCTTCAAATGCTGATTGAGATTCTTTTTTAGTGAACTCATTGGCAATTCCATTGCCCTTAATGCCCTTGTGTCCGGAAACCCAATAAGATTTCAAGCAGATACCTACTTGAGGGGAGTTTAGGCAGCTTCCCTCAAAACGGTGTGTTCTCAGAGTTTTTATCGCTGCCTGGTTTCCAGAGGAGATGGCAATCAACTTCCTGCAGAGAGGTCGTCTAATATATTCTCTGAAGCGCAGTTCGATTTCTTAAACCTCTGCCTGAAAGACAGATGTAGATGCCATGTATGCCCGTGTCGGCTCCGTTTTGATCTACTAGTACAGCAAACTTACTCGGAATTATTGCTGATTGGATCACAGTTGTTCCATGCTTTGGATTTTGGGATGATTGATTTCAACGTTGTCCCGATAGAATAGGAAGTTCGTAATACAAATGGAAAAGTTTGAAAGGATCGGTATTGTATTTAGGATCCTCAAACGACCAAGCAGATCTCCCGATTAAAATTTGTACAAAAAGTGAAGTTTAACGGCAAAAGTTGCGGTCGATCACTTAACAGCAAGAAACTTAACAAAGTCAAGCTCTCTGACCACAGCTCCTTCAAGATCGGTTTAAACCTCAGTGAGACCTGGATATATGCAATGACATTGGTTTGATTAAAATGTCCAAATTCAGCACATAAAATGGAATTTGGACGACATCTTTGAGTCTACCTCAGTCGTACAACGCTGCAGAGTTAGGCTCCAACTTAGGTGAAAGGCAGCATTTTTAGAACTGGTGATCTAAATTGAAAGCAGCTAGCCAAGGTCTAAGGTGGCTGAAGACACTTTTTACTTTAAGTTCTGGTCTAACTCTGTAAATAAGTTAAATACCATTTTATTATTATAGCAAGCTCTATATTTTTATGGAAGGTTCATCAAAGCTTTTCACATCTTTTTCACTATAAAAATAAAGAAAATCTTTAAAACATTTTAATTTTTTTTTTATTTTAGAAATCTACAACCTTACGAATCCATTCCTGGAGATGTCATCAATCAAAGGAATGCAAACCAAAGACGTCCTAGACAAACTGATGAGGCATTTCGTTTACAAGAAGAAGCATGAAATCTTAGAATATAAAAAAATTCATTAAATAATATTATTTTGTTAAAAACAATACAATAAGAGGACGGTACAATAATTTATAAAAACAAATATTAAAGTATATATATGTATGTATATTGTGATAAACTGCAAGCAGGTTTATGTATAAAACAAATTGTAATCGTTAGGAATTGTTTTGATTTAGAATTAATTTTGATTATTTGTTTAACAATTTATTAGAAAATGTTTGTTATAGTCTTGACTTATGTTTAATATAAGTGTAAAGAATTAAATGTTAAGACAAAAATAGATGTCTTTAAACATATTTGTATTTGTATTATACAAAAAGCAAACCAAATCTCGTTATGTGAAGCTTAGTTTTTTAAAAATGTTCACAAAGAAACTGTTTTTACACGGATTCCTTTTTTTTTATTTTTCATTAATTTTTTAACCATTGCTAGACACTACGGCTTTACAACGACTTCTGCAGAACCTGCATGGACGAAGAGGAGGAGGAGACGATTCTCCACCTTCTTTATACATGTCTGGCCCTCTCAGCTCAAAGAAGAGTATACTTAGGAGCCAGCTTCTTTCACAACCTAAGTGAACTGACTGACAGCTCCGGCTAGTTCTGCGGGTAGTATTTCCGGTGAAATACAGATCCATGTGGTAACACAAAGTACCTTATCTGGTCTAAGTGAGATTGCAACCTGCGGCCTGCCACTCCTACCTAACCTAGACACTACGATCTAGAAAATCTGTTGTGTCCCATGTATGTATAAGCTAGTTCAAACCAGTAATTGTTCAATCTTCCTAGTGCCAATCAAAGTTCTCTAGTCATAATATCTGAAACTGTACATAGCATAGAATTTAGTATGATAATCCTTATTGAAACCACTCCTAGATATTTGTCCTCACTGGAGTAGTCGAATGTAGTACCTTTGAGGGTTATAGAACCTTCCTTCTTTTAGTGGAAGGTTTTTACACAGTGGATTTTGCATGACGCTGGAAATTCTTGTACCATATTTTCCGGAGACAACGATCGCCAGGTCATCAGCATAACCAATGAAGTTATAGCCCAAGCTATGGACTTTGACTAGCAAAAGGACGTCTCTTTGAGGACAGTCTTTCATATCTCAAAGTAAGAAGAGGCGCAAATAATGTTTTGGACAGCCTTGTCGATTGGGACCTTAATAACGACTGTCTCTACTGATAAATTCCGGAATTGCAAGAAAATACAAAGTGTCAATAATACACGACCCACTCCATGGTTGTGTTACAACTTACATATCTTCAGCTGTAAATGCTTTGTGTTTCCGCAAATAACTAAAGGTTCTGAGGAAGACTCCAAGTGTCAATACATTCTTGGTGAACCGTTTACTTTGGGTGGCGACAGCTCCCTTCACAAGATGCAGTGATTCTACTGTCTCTCGGAAGAAGCTTCATTTGAAATATGACTAGCATTCCACAGAAACAATGTAGGGATGAAGTAAAAATAAAGTCTGTAAAACATCCCCTATGCTACAGTCCAGATCGCGAAGAAGTTGATAATAATTCCCGTGGCTGTACTTTTTAAGGCTTGCGCTTCCTTACCAAAGATTTGCAATCTAGTTTTACACAGAACGGCATACTCATATAGTATGCCTTCAGCTGTTTCATCCCTTAGGCAGAGTCGGCATTCAATTCTTTGAGTAACTATGTTGGCAATCGGAGAAGAAATCTACAAGTCTGATGATAGCATCATACCTGCTAAATTGAATGATATTGCAGGAATTCTTATGAAATTGACTTAAAGCTCTTATGGCTAACCTGAGCACCTAAATGTTTTCCCAATAGAAGCAGAAAAGAGAGCAACATCTCTCCTTTGAATGTGAAATTCCCCAGAACAATTCGAGTCCTACGAAGTCTTTAAAGAACACCTTCTGGGTAGCTGATCAGTAATTACGTTCCCTTAATGCCTTCATGCATTGGTACCCACCAAAGGAACAACTTATTATAGCGACTCAGTTCTAAAAGTAAATGAAACAGCATTCTACGAGTTTTGAAATCAGCAAGTTGGAACTGAGTTTAGTCTGGAATACACTGGGACATTTTCCAACTGATATTGAGCCCAGATATGCTGATTTTTGAACCATCAAGCAGACCACCAGAAGCCCGGTTATAATGGCTTGGGAACTTAATCTCAAACCTTCTGTCAAAGCAGTGATTTTGGCATCAAATCGAAAACTCTTCCTGAGCATCCGTAGTCCATGTGATTACATGACTTTCTTTCAACACACTTTAGGATACTTATTGCATTACATTAACTGGTTATGGACCTTTCGGGGTTAACCCTTACCGAATTCGATAGTTAGAAATTCTGTCTTATCTTGGCAGAAATTATCCTGCAGCTTAGTATATAAGAAAAGCAAAGCCATGATGGTTGTGTTAAGTCTTAAGTTAAGTCTTTTTAAAGCTCAAACAAATTGTAAACATTTTCTCAAAAGGTTATAGCTAAGTTATACTTGTAATAACCAAAACAGAGAACTTGCATGATTTATTATTTATTGGAACATATCACATTACTAAATGTAAAAATATCTTTCAGACATGTTGTATGTATATTCTTGGAAATTAAAAGTTTTTAAAATATAATATGATTGTTGAATTTCCTTTACCCATACTCTTGTCTTGTTTCTGTAGACCTAAACCAAATTCCTTATCCGGAATGCCCGGCGTACTATCAAGCACTCAAATGGAAACCGACTAGCCAAAATGTAAAAGAAAATTCGGAGGCAAGACTTTCTTTTAAATTGTAAATTTTTTATTTGTACCACATGAAATTTCTTAAGTTTACATTTTTACATCTAACTAACAGTAACAGTCTCATAGATCTCTTTTCTGACTGGAATTTCACTTTAATCCACCTCTTCTACTGTGGGACCGCTGCGACCATTTCCAAAACCGCCAGCTTGTTGACCACAGCCCTGTGGCCCACTATGTATCTTTGTCATGATCGGACTACAGATGCTGGACACACTCTTCATCTTATCGTCGTACTCCTCTTTATCGGCCAATGAGTTCGCATCGAGCCACTTGATAGTCTCCTCGCAAGCATTGCGTGCGGTTTCCTTATCTTGTTGACTGATTTTCTCACCGGCCTGGTCTAGAGCTTGCTTCACGCCAAACACATAACCTTCCAAGTTATTCCGAGCGGCGATCTTCTGTCGTTGTTTCTCGTCCTCCTCCTGGTAGCGCTCAGCCTCATTGACCATTCGATCGATTTCAGCTTGTGACAGACGACCTTTGTCATTCTTGATGGTGATGTTCTTTGTGTTACCGGTTCCGGTTTCCTTGGCGGAAACATTCAAGATACCATTTGCGTCCATATCGAAAGTCACTTCAATCTGCGGGGTACCTCTCGGCGCTGGTGGGATGCCAGAGAGATCAAAGTTGCCAAGTCGATTGTTGTCCTTGGTCATAACACGTTCGCCCTCAAAGACATTTATCGTCACTCCTGGCTGGTTGTCGGAATATGTAGAGAAGGTCTGAGTTTGCTTGCATGGTATTCTGCAGTTGCGTTCGATGATCTTCGCCATAACTCCTCCAGCTGTTTCGATGCCGAGTGACAATGGTGCGACATCGACTAAGAGTACGTCTTGAATCTTGCTGCTCTTGTCACCACTCAGGATTGCGGCTTGAACGGCAGCTCCATAGGCAACGGCTTCGTCTGGATTGATGGACAAGTTGAGAGATTTTCCGCAGAAGAACGACTGAAGGAGATTCTGGACTTTTGGAATTCTTGTTGAGCCTCCTACCAGTACGATGTCATGGATTTGATTTTTGTCCATTTTGGCATCGTTCAATGCCTTCTCCACGGGTTCCAGGGTTGCACGGAACAGATCGCCGCATAGTTCCTCAAAGCGAGCACGAGTAACCCTTGTATAGAAGTCAATTCCCTCGAATAATGCGTCAATTTCGATGGTGGCCTCTGTGCTGGATGACAAAGTACGTTTGGCCCTTTCAGCTGCTGTCCTCAAACGACGAAGAGCTCGTGGATTCGATTTCATGTCTTTCTTGTACTTGCGCTTGAATTCATCCGCCAGATGGTTCACCAAACGGTTGTCGAAGTCCTCACCACCCAAGTGTGTGTCTCCAGCTGTTGACCTCACTTCAAAGAGTGAACCCTCATCAATGGTTAGAATCGAAACATCAAAGGTTCCACCGCCCAAATCAAAGATGAGGACGTTGCGTTCTCCGGAAAGATTTTTGTCCAGACCATAGGCCAAGGCTGCTGCTGTTGGTTCGTTGATGATTCTGAGCACATTAAGTCCAGCAATGGCCCCAGCGTCCTTGGTTGCTTGACGCTGTGAGTCATTGAAATACGCTGGAACTGTGATGACTGCATCTTTGATGGTCTCACCCAAGTACGCTTCCGCTGTTTCCTTCATCTTCGTCAACACCATCGAGCTAACCTCCTCTGGAGCGAATCTCTTCTGTTCCCCCTTGAACTCAACACAGATTTTCGGTTTTCCACCGTCACTCACAACTTTGAATGGCCAATGCTGCATATCATCACGAATCTTTGGATCGTCATACTTTCGTCCAATCAACCTCTTTGCGTCGAACACTGTATTCTTAGGATTCATCGCAACCTGGTTCTTGGCGGCATCACCGATCAGTCGTTCTGAATCTGTGAATGCCACATAGCTGGGTGTTGTGCGGTTGCCCTGGTCATTGGCTATAATCTCCACCTTTCCGTGCTGGAAGACTCCAACGCAGGAGTAGGTGGTTCCCAAATCAATACCGATTGCTGGCATGTTTTGTTTTTCTTTTCACTTTTCACGGGAAAATTTACTCAAAATGTTTACTTTCGGATAGAAAATGATTTTCCTTTGACTGTTTGATTTATTCTCTTGGATACGTTTTCACTTTAGATTGTTATTCACTAAGCAGTTGCTTTGCTTAATTCTTATTTTAGGTTGTTTCACTTTATTAGTTTGTTTAATACTGAAGCAAAGAGAACGGAGCCGCGTATTTATATGATTTTCATCGAAGAGAGAAAATTCTAGAAATGTCATCTCGAAATTTGTGGAAAGTTGTAGATACATGAAGAGAGTTTGATGTGAAAGAAAATTAAATAATATTGTTTAGGAAGAGAAGAGAAGTACTTAACAAGTACTGAATTAAATCTCTTAGTAGTTTTCATTCGTTTATGTTGTCTTTTCTCACCTCAACTCTCTTCATATTGGGGTTCGCTCTTAGTTTTTTCTCTAAGGTATTTATTGTAAGACCAAGCCATTTTTTTTTTATGTTTAGAAAGAGAGTTTTGTGAGGTAAAAATAATTTAATTTTTGAAATTCTTCTTGTGCATGGATACACCAATTTCTTTTTTGGAAGTTTAGGGGTGGAAAATGCTCGCAATTTCTAGATGTTTCGTCGGGCAAACAGATGTTTTCTTTTTCAGTCGTCTTTCATAACGTCGATGGCGTCTATGAGCAGATAAATAAAATAAAACTGTTGGATGTCACTTCTTTTCTTTTTAAAAATACGTTCCAAATAAACTCAATAGACATCTATACCTTCTGGTTTTTTATCCTCTTGGATGTACGCATGTACATATGTATATGTATTTCACCCTATTCTGGAAGTTTCTATATAGAAAATAAGACAGGCAACATGAAAGTTAAGAAGTTAAATCGGTTTTTTTGAATTTGAGATTAATGTGGGCATCATGGAGAAGACCACTTCTAGACATGTATTAGGACTAGTGGCTACTTAAAGGAAAGGAAATCGAGAAGAAACCTTGTTTCAAATGTACTTATGTGGTACATACGACGCGACGATTCGTATGGTTAGACTTTTGACAAATACCCTGTACCTACTTAGTTTGTTCAGTTTGGGGCAACTGGATCAGTAAAATTGACAAACACTGGAAGAAAATCCTAAATCGCATATCTCTGGGCCACAACTTACAGTAGTAGTAGAGCTGTGATGACAGCAGGAAACGGCTTCCCAACACAATGCCACTTATCCAACCTGACGCGGAGAAGGGTGCTGAACAACTTGAGAACAACCGCAGAACTGTCGCAGGAAATAAGACTTGTCAAGGAGTTTCAATACAATTGATGGATCCAAATGGTACTGGAGCAGCTGGATTCCAAGACTAAACTGTTCGTCAATTATCAATAGTAATGGCAGGGATAATAACATAGCTGATGAAATCATTAAAATAATGATCCTATGTAAAATATTGGGTCCGTGATTAACTTCCGAGGAAAGGGTCAGAACTATATCCCTCCTTGGCCCTTCAAGTCCCATTTCGCAGTACATAGGTTTATACTTATTCCAAAATTCTAAATTGAGTTTATAAACGGTCGACAAATCTGGAAACAATCTTCATAGCAAGAACTCTTTAGCCAATTTTTGGTAAGAAGAAGGCTCATTCTTTGAATCAAATCAGACGAAGAGATGTTTAAGTTTATTTAAGTTATTCACGCGCAGCAGTCCAGCCTGATTAATAAAAGAATGAGGACTCTTGGAAGAACACTTCTTCGACCAGCTGAAAGACTTATTTAATATTGAGCTGCGGGATCTTCTGAGATTTCTATCTTTGTTCCGAGCGGTTCAAAATGATTTTCCTATCCTATGGCAATCAGAACAGTGCGCATATCTTCGGAATGTCGATTGAGCAAAAGCGTCTTAGCACAGATAATATAGAAATATTTAGATAGTTTATATATAAGTAAACTATATTATCTGTGGTTAAAGGTTCGACTTGGTTGAGTGGTGGATGAAAGTTGTTCATAAGTTTTTCTTTTAAATTCTTGAAATATAGGTTTATCGCTTCTTAGATCGCCAACCATCATTCGATAGTAAAATTTAATACAAAGAGAAGCAGACTTTCTTAAAATTTATAGATGCAATCCACCAAATACGAATTCTAAGAATTTCTCCGCTTCATTTTTGTTTTTTTTTTCTGAGAAAAATCTTGAATCTCTAGAGTTTGCCAGAAGGATACGGTTACGGACATTAAGAAAAAATCCACGCTCCATCCCTTTTCGAAAATGTATATTAATGTAGGTCACGAATAAAGGTTAAACAAGAGAAAGCATTCGGAACTTCTCTTCCAAACAAACATTTAATTCAAATTCAAATTCTCTGTTAATCTAGAAGAGCAATATTTTAAAGCATTCCTCTCTTAACATTTTTTATTTTTAAACTTAATTTCTCTTCATGTATCTACAACTTTCCACAAATTTCGAGATGACATTTCTAGAAATTTCTCTCTCAAAAATTGCTTCAAACTTAACATACCCAAATGCCAATCCATCACCTTTTCACATATGTAAGTGTCACCAACTCTTGCACAATCAATTTATGTATCTCCCTTGTTCAATATCTTCACGACCTCGGCATTTTGTGTGACAGGGAATTCAACTTCCGGCCACACTTGGACTAGATAATCCTTAAAGCCAACTCTTGACTTGGTTTTGTAAAACGGTGACTCAAAGAATTCACCAACCTATATGTGACCAGGTCCTTCAGGTTGAGAGAACATGTAGACCCTTCTCCTCTTAAATCTCTTTTTACCCTTCAAACACCCCGCTGCAACACTGGATATTCATGGAAAATAAATATCAATGAAATCAGCGTTCCAAAGTCCGAATTTTAAGCTCAAACGGGGCCCCTACTTTACGATTCTAAAGTTTGGATGGGGGGACATTTTGTATGGGCAATTTGAAATGCATAAAATCCATACAAAATGTCCGCTTCGAACGATCCGATTTTTGGAATCGCAAATAGTTGACACGGACACGGACTACTTATCCCCGTTCCTAGACTCCAATGTCAAAACAGCACTCGTACTCCCTAACTCTGCGAGAGAAGGGGCCGGTTTCTTCTCGGCTAAACTAGGAATACCCCGCCCTATAAATACTGTCGCAGCTGAATAGATGACGAAGAAGAGAAATCACCCTTTCACCTGCTATGAAACCGGCCGTCGCGTCGCTATCCTCTGGAAAAATTCAAACCTAAATGAACCGAAAATGGAAAGTAGCTATGAATGGATTTTATGAATTTCGTTTCGAACGATTTGACTTCAGAATCGGAATACAGAGTAAAGCTTCTGAACTTTTGGGCAACCCAAACAGGCGCAACGACTCCATAACCTCTTTCAAATAAGGAAGTACTTATGTTTCATAGCATGCTTACATGCAGGCCCCTATTACAGTACACAACTTCAGTTGTAGATTGATCGTAAATGAGAAATCGGTATTATCGATTACAACCTTGAGACAACCAGTTGTCTTTCAGCTGTCAAATCAAGACAACTGCTAATTTTCAGTTCTATTACGGTAATATGAAAGACAACTCAACTGATTACTGGTTGTCTCAACTGTCAAAACTACACAACTGCTTTTCTGTAGTTGTCTGTATTATTTGGCGGAGTGGACTTTCTTTCCACAATGGAAAAAACGTTCGTATATTTCAATATGTGTTTAATTAAAATAGTTACTACCAAGCGTATCTTCTTCCAGCTTGAAAATAATAAGTAAAAACCAAACGGAAAATCTAGTTCCATTTCCACTACATTTTTTGGTAACTTCCTTCGGATAAGAATCGAAGAGCAGTAGCTAATTTTAAAATTGGTGGAATTGATGACGAACAGACAGTCTCTTTCAAGAAATCCTTCACTTCAGCCAGGATGTAACAAAACGTTTCCTTATTCAACCGAAAATAGCTAATAAATCTGTAAACTCAAAATTAGTTTGGAAATTTTAAATTTGGAATATGTATTTTACTTGGCATTTGGAAGTTCTAAAGGGATATCACGGATTTACTTTCAACGCGCGCTTTTGCTTTTGCGCGCAACATCAACAATATCGTCCTCATGCTAGTCATCGAAAGATAAATCAGAAGTAGTTTCCATTTTTCCTTTTTTATTGTTATTTATACCAAAACTCACAAAATATTGCTTCACTTTCCTTTGTTTACATCAAAATGTCATTGTTATTTTTCAATTCAATTTCCGTACTTTAAGTTGGCTGCATTAGCTCAACTGAAAATGGTTGTATTCCGTAATACCGCAAATAAGTTCGGTTGTCTCGATTGCAACACAACTGAGTTGAGTTGTGTACTGTAATAGGGGCAGCAACTCACAAACCCTTGATGGAATGAAATTTCGCTTCAAAAGAACTTTGCCAATGTCCGCCCTAGCCCTAGTATCAATTCGTCGAACTTGCCTGAACAACCTTCCTTCCTGCGACTTATGAATCGTATTCCATCGAAAAGTTTGCATCGCAATTATACCTTCACCCAAGCCTTAAAGTTCCTCAAAAACAAAAATAAATTCTTTTTTTTTTAATTATAAATATAAATTTTATTTTTATCACATGTAATTTCTAAAGTTTACATTTTTACAACTAACTAACAGTAACAGTCTCATAAATCTCTTTTCTGACTGGAATTTCTTTTTAATCCACCTCCTCTACTGTGGGACCGCTGCGACCATTTCCAAAACCGCCAGCTTGTTGACCACAGCCCTGTGGCCCACTATGTATCTTTGTCATGATCGGACTACAGATGCTGGACACACTCTTCATCTTATCGTCGTACTCCTCTTTATCGGCCAATGAGTTCGCATCGAGCCACTTGATAGTCTCCTCGCAAGCATTGCGTGCGGTTTCCTTATCTTGTTGACTGATTTTCTCACCGGCCTGGTCTAGAGCTTGCTTCACGCCAAACACATAACCTTCCAAGTTATTCCGAGCGGCGATCTTCTGTCGTTGTTTCTCGTCCTCCTCCTGGTAGCGCTCAGCCTCATTGACCATTCGAT